>JAULKK010325563.1:0-11164 GCA_032355705.1 Rubia peregrina | reverse complement strand
ATAGCTTATCAGTCAATCCAAATGTCACCTTCAAATTCATTATCTCCAAGGTTGCACTCAAAACCCAGTGTTTTGAATTGTTGTAAAGAGACATCTCTTTGTCATCAATCAATGCCTGTAAAGAGTCAGGTTTACCTTTGAACTCCCTTGTAATATCTTCCACCATTTCATCAAACTCCACAATGCTATCTAATTCATCTCCCACTGTCGTGTTTCCCATTTTAATCATTTTTTAGAGATCCTTAATTACTTCCCCATGCCATACCCAACGAGTGTAGCTAGTTTGAAACCCCCTTCTTACGAGTTGTTCCCATATCTTCTTCCTCCCTAGATAGGCATCATTTCTACAATCCTTACACGAGCATCGTCCTCGTACCCCACCCTTCTTAGAAGTATTTTCAAATGCTAATGAAATAAATGATTCTACCAAAAGCATGTACTCGGGAGATTCTATAAGATCATTACCAATGAGTTCATCTTGACCCATTATCCTACAAATATGTCAATTACAATTCAACCCATGACCATTCATTCGACAATAAAATAATCTCATATCACAAATCCCGATTCAATAAATCCCATATCACAAATCCTGATTTAAAATCATCACCACCCTTAATATTTTGCAAGATTATAAAGTAAATAATTCAAATGAAACTAACATTTTTCCAATGAAAAAATGACACCTTTTGGATTATGGAATCACTTCTTCATTAATGAACAAGAATTTCAAGGAAACCCTTCAAGATTTTCAGACTTCAGACACATTTAATGATTATGGCGCATTTTATTTTTATATACTGCCCTAATTTCCAAACTCGGAAATAAGCATCATTAAATACAAAATCACGAAATACTTTTTTTCCAAACTCAGAAACATTATTGCAAAATTGGAAATTCTATCTTGTCTTCAAGCCTAGGAAACCATTGAGTATACGAGCTCGGAAATCAAATCGTACATAAGCTTCAAGCACGGAAAAAGATAATTTTAAGGCAGTTATGACTAACTACCTTCTATTGAGGCAATTTAAAGGCGGTTATGCCATCAACGGCCTTCCATATTCCAAATTTAAAGGCGGTCATGGAAAAACTGCCTTTGTTTTGAAATTAATCGACTTCAACAAATGAGGCTGGGTACGATCGAGAGTTTACGAGCACGGAAACAGTTCTTAAAGGTGGTTCTAGGAGAATTTTTTAAAACCACCTTCCAATGTCGCCTTTAATAGAAGACTCTATACTAGTGATATAAAACATAAAGATAAACAAAAGACAATGACACAAAAAATAAAGAAACTTTGTTGGAATTCCAAAGTGCCTAAGTACTCCCTCCCCCACACTTACACCTTGTATTGTCTACAATGCATCTTTAAAAGTAAAAATCATAAGTGGAGTTGAGAAAATAGTAAGAACTTACTCCTGGGACCCCAAAGAGCTCGCTGTCATGCACCTCGCTTGGAGCATTCTCCTGCCCTCAATCTTGTGGATCGTGAGCACCACTTTCGTAATTAGGGAACGACCCACCTTTGTGCAGTTCAATTAATTCCCCGTAAAAAATTACATCTCGGGCACTCCACCATGAATGTTTATCCCTAGGCATACAAAGGGATCGGCAGCTTCTGGTGACTCTAAGGTTATAACGACATAGGTCGAATTATGCCAATCCTAATTTCTACTACTATCTTATCCTCGAATCGGGCTACTGTCCAGTTATTCACTAGCGAGTAGTCAATCTAACTAGCGTACGATTATCTGAGATGTGCTCACGACCCACAAGGTCACAGACTTCTCACTCCCCCTATTACCCTAGACAACACTCTCTAAGGGACAACAATAGTGCACCATATAATGAAAGTAGACATTGTAGGCTTAGCATGTTAAAACAAGTTTGGTGGTGTGGAGTGCACACTTGTATAAACTATATATCTATGAGCTTACAGTTTAAAGATAAGTATTAAACTTGTGATGGTTATAATTCTGATGACTAACATGTCTTATCCTGGTGTGGAAAGATGTCTTATTTTGATGTTTCATTTTAGAGTTTATTATAAATTTGATGTGGATGTGTGTATTTCCTAACTTCTCTTGATTGAAAGGATAGGGATGATATCAGATTAAGGACGATACATTAAATTTGGTGGTGCAACATGCCTACCTCATTTATATGGAAAGATATATCGTGTGGAAAGATGCATCATTTTAGAATTTATAGTTGTAATAGCTACATGGTTTAGTGTGGAATGATGAAGTGTTGCATCTTTTCACGAAATGTGTTTCTTATAAATACATGCATTCACATGCACAGTTAAAGAATACAAAAAATTCTAGGGAAAATCTCGAATTTTCCCAGACATGCGCAGGAACCAAAAATAAAGTTACTCAAAAGTATTCTCCTGATTCAAGCCTAGAAGAGGAGGGTTTCTCGATTGTTTTATCCTCGAAGGGAATTTGTGCAATCCAAGGCTGCAATAGGGTCGAATTACTCTTTAAGGGAAGCGTACGTAATGTGACTCACATCGATATCCAAGAAAAGTTTAACCATAATCATCCATACATGATTTTACCTTTCTATCGGAATACGATATTAAAACATTTACTCCAACACCCATGAAATTTCTTGCAGGTACCCGGTGAAGTGGAGCAACTGAAATAGCCTTGAAATCCGCATATACTCAGAAAGAACCCCGCTTCAGGAGAAATTCCACCACCGGGAAGCAGGCCACCAGCAGCTCTTTTGTTTTTTCCTTTTTTTGCCTTGTTTCTTGCCTTATTTCCCTAAATTATTTATTCTTTCTCACCTTCAATATTCAATCCCTCTCCTTGATTCCAATATCTTTATTCCTTTTCTTGATGAAAATAATTCCTAGGCAAAGTAATAAGAGAGAAAAATCACTCCTAACTATCCTAAGAGAATTCCAAGGTGAATAACATAATCTAGAGCACAAAAAGGCAGCAATATGAGTCAAAAATACCTTATAATATCGTATGAAATTAACCTATCATACTTCCATCATCATTTCTTTAGGGCTTTCAGGCCATGGTTACCCGAACTTTAAAAACAGGGATAAACTGCAACCATTCCCATCGGTTCCCTCTTATGTACCCATTAGGGCTCTAAGTTATATATATATATATATATATATCAGGACTTCAATTTTTATAATGTCATTGTCACATAGGACCGACAGTAAAAAATGACTTTTCTGTCCTCATTTAAAAATGCATGCGTATTATTTTTTGAGTAAAGTGCAGCTATACCTTCTTAGTTAATTCTTAATTGTCACATAGTACTCCAGTTTTCACAACACCACCTCTCACCGTCATCAATGTCGGTGAACACCACACGGGTCCCATTTCTTCCCTCTCATCCCCACTACCACCATCCGATACTTCTCCACCACCGTCCCTGATGAGACACAAATATGCTGTCATTTTTACACAATTGACACCCACTTTTGTTATATTTTATAGACTTATTAGTTAGGAAATTAAATATTTTACCAAATAGGAGGTTAGAATCACCTTGTGCAATAATTCATTCCAATTCCTCTATTTTGTTGAGCATTTCATTGTAAGTTTAGTTCCCTCTTTTGATTGGATCAAGAATTGAAGATTTTGATGCTTAGTGAAGATCGAGTAATTGGAAAAGGAGAGACACTTCCAAAGTGGGTGAAGTTGGCTTGAAATAGAACTGAAGAGAAGGCAAAAGTAGCGGGTGAAGAACTTTGCAAATTTCAATTCAGATCATGAGAAAGATGAAAGCCAAATTTTAAGTATGATCCTACATGAATTGGTGTCCGTAGATAGTATAATTGGATTCTTCTACATAAGTAACATAAAACGACTATAAGAACTTCGGTAATGGATCAACGGTTCACCCGCGATAGAAAAATTGAGGCTGAAGCCATACCCAGGGCACGGACGGTGCAACATTGCACGAAGCGTATTTTTTTCCAGAAAGCTTCTGAAGATTAGAACTCAACATTCGAGGCATTGACCATGAAACTTTGCACGATCTGTGATAGATGATTTGAACGATTCGTGCAAACCTTCATGGACCGTGCCAGACCCCTTTGACTAGGATTTGACTGGCTAACTTTTCTGATATGAATCTCTTTGCAAAAAATCTGGATTGCAGAATTTTGAGAAGCACCCGATACCTAAGGAACCGCGGCACTGTCTTTCAATTAAAGACAACACAAACCAACGTCCGATATAAGACACACCTTTAAGATTTTCACTAACACAAGGTACTAATTCGTATGAACCCAAGCACCAGTTGCACAAAAATTTTACTAACTAGCCCACAAGATTAGCTCACAAATTTGAAGGGTATTACTAATTTAATTAACCCGCATGATTAAGTAACAATGAAACGCTCGGAAGCAAAGAGTACTAACTCAAATTCTGAATATATGATTGATAAAAGGTAATAAAATTTGTGGATAGCTTTCCTATTTATAGGATAGCTCGGCCATCTCCAAAACAGAAAGAAAAGAAGATATGGCAATTCCTGTCAGAAATAGGAATGACTTATGGCAAATTTAAGAAATTAAAACCATATGAAACTAAAAACCAAATTAATCCTAATTCTACCAAAATTCTACAAGCTACATGCTTGAATGAATATTACCTAATCTAATATAATCTAGTCCAATTCAAATTTAAATTAATCTATTACCAGAATTACAAGATTACTCCAATTGAAAATACACTACCTCACTAAAAAAAACATAAGGAAAAAAAGTATAGAGTTAAGCTCCTAAAACCCTAATCTCGAAAATAAATAATGAAGCCCTAATTACTATCATTCCCTCTATGGTCGAAAAGATTCATCCTCGAAATGTGAATGATCTTCAAAAATAAATGGAGATAAACGTCTCACACCATTCCTGTGAAGTCTTGTAAACAAAACGATGATTTGAAGCTGACTAGGAAGTGATTGGTATGTTGATGTTTCTTTTAAATCGTGAGATAATAAACAGCAGATGAGGAAATGAGATATCTCGAGCAAAAATTATCAAATTGCGAGAAATTGACCAATTCACGAGATAATGAGCAACTTGTAGCTGGTGAGACGGAACACAAGTGGCGTACACGCATTGCTAATGGAACCCACGCACCTGAAGTGTCGTGCACGCACCTTTGTTTGCGTTCGGGCATGAGATGCACGCACCGACTTTCTTCTTTGCTTGAACTGTCTGACTTCGTTGGAGTCGCGCTGAAATGGAACTGTCTACACCAGAATCTAATTGTTGTAGGCTCCGAAAAATCAGAGAACTGATCCTTCTCGAGATGAACAGAAATTGAAGAAATGGCTGCAACACAAGGTGACCTTTTATCGAAGTAGTGAGGTCGGTGGGAATCAAGGCTGAAGAACGGTGGCGATTTGAGCTGCGGCAGATGGCGAGCTTAGGCCGATCGGTTGGGACAAAGCTGAGCAGCGGGTGGTAACGGTGATTTGATCCAAGAACCGGGACAATAATAGGTTATCAGAGCTTAATGTGAGCAGCGTCGACAACTGTTATCTGGTGGCGGTGGAGAATAGGATTTCTAAATTTTAACTTTTTGAAAAAAAAATCAATTCAAAAATAAACTACAGGTTTGAATGTACCAACTGTTATCGCCGTATGTTACCAACTAATGCCGACTGATATGATGGTAAGCTCGAAAACTCTTGATATTACGGCCACATGAAACTTTCACTTTACTTTAATACAAGCTGATATGAATCTCCCTGTGAAGACTCTGGAATGCAGAATTTTGAGAAGTACTGAATACCAAGGGATCTGTAGCACTGCCTTTCAATCGAAAACAACACAAACGAACGTCTGATATAAGAAACAATTTTAAGAATTTCACTAACACAAGGGACTAATTCGCATGAGCCCCAACACTAGTTGCACAAACTTTTTACTAACTAGCCTGCAAGATTAGCTCACGAATTTAAAGGGTATTGCTAACTTAATTAACCTGTGAGATTAAGTAATAGTGAAATGCTTGCAAGCAAAGTGTAATAACTCAAATTTTGAATAAATGTTTGATTAAAGGTAATAAAATTTGTGGATGGCTTCCCTATTTATAGGTAGTATAGCTTGGCCATCTCCAAAACAGAATGAATACATGAATTGGTAATTCCCGACAAAAATTGAAATGATATTTGTCAGATTTAAGAAGCTAAAACCATATTAAACTAAAATACCTAATTTAATCCTTATTATACCAAAATTCTACAAGCTACATGCTTGAATAAATAGTACCTACTCTAATCTAATCAAATCTAATTCAAATTTAAACTAATCTATTACAAGAATTTTGAGATTACTTCTAATGAAAACACACAACCTCACTAAAAAAACCTAGTGGTAATAAGAGTACAGTGTTATGCTCCTAAAACCCTAATCTCAAAAATAAATTAGCTTTAACATGAGTAGCTATAATGTGTGAGATCCTATTGTTTATGATTATTTCATGATTAAGGTTAGGATGTACAACTAATTGCGATTATGCCTCGTGACTTAGCTCTAGGCTCGGGAATGAACCCGGGAAGATTTTTATCTTTTTGTTGGTTTGGTCGTTGCTCAATGTGAAGATTGTGTTAGGAGCAACAACTAGGCATCATTATTGATTAGTGAGTTGAATTAGGCTTAATTGTGGGATTGGATTAATCTATGACTAATAAAGGTGAGTTGCGAGTGATTGGACATACAATTATCTTTTGACGAATCATGTTGAGGTTATAGAATAGTACCGAAGGTCATCTCTCCGGTTTGTAGCCCATAGGTCGATAAAATCCTAGAGGAAAAATAGTGAGGTACTAATTCTCTAGATGGCACAAGATTTGTCTAGAATGGGTATATATGTTGGGTTCCAGGGTGTAATGCTACACCTAGGTTTAATTTACTGCGCGTTTGCTAGTTCATAAACCTCGGAAGTAGGGGCTAGTTGGTGGCAGCAGTTAGCGCACCTTTAGCTAAAGTGGGGGGAGGGGAGAGATGATGATGGAGTGAACAAATCATGGTACCTCGTCTCTGCTCTAATCAAGCTGTCTCTTCCAAAGGCGACTCTACTGCTACCCATCCAAAACCTCATCATTAGCGCCATCATTGGCCCGCTAAGGTTTTCAAAGGTTTCATCAGCATTCAGAGATGATGCACGATCGAATCTTCAACAACTTCGAGCTTCTTTACAATCCACAACCCCACACTGCCACAACCATTACCTACCCAACCCATCCCTCACACATGCACACACAAAGAAAGCAAGGGAATGAAATTAATTGGATCAATGAATTTTGGATGAGTTTGATGGTTGGGAGAGAGGAATGAAATTGCGGGGTGGTGTTCATGGTAAAGAAGGTGGACGACGGTGGTGTTGGGTCCAATTGTGGTGCACAAGTAAGAGTCAGTATGGGTTGTGCGAGTGAGGAAGAACTCTAATGGGGTAGAACTGAGTATAATCTATTTTGATTCGAAATGTGGGTATTTTGGCCATTTCATTTGCTTATGGTGTTGACCGTCATTCAGGATAGCTAAATGCTTTTAAAGAACTAGAGCCCTGTCTAGCACAAACAAAAATTATGAGGGATGGGTTCACTTTGCCCATTTTTTAAAGATCGTGATTATATTCGTCTAACCATTAATTATTTCCTCTGGATAATATGATCGTAATTCATGTATGCGGTCATGGGATTTGAGTGGCTCACTTCATAACCCGTCAAAGAGTTATGTGGAATTTTCAAAGAATTGACCCTTAAATGACACTTGAAGAATCTGGGGAACATTAAAATTTTGTTCTACTCGATCGCGGGTGCTGCAGATTGTATGATTTGTTCTTAGATAACTAGTGAGGTAACATCGCGCGTTGCGCGGTGACTTAGATAACGATTTGTTTTAATGGTTATTATTAAATTAAACAACAAGCTACATTGACTACTTTATGACAACTCGCGTTATAATATTTCATATTAGTGAGAAGAAAATGATAGTATAAAGTTGTGAAATAAAGCATGTAACTATAAATAAATTATTCTTTAAAATATATATATATATATATATATATAAAAGAATAATTGACGGTTTATTTGCTATAATAAGTTGTTAAAAATAGATAACCGTGGATATTTAAAAAAATAGTGACTGAATATAAGATTACGAAATCGTAGCAAATAATAAAACATGTAAAACACCTAGTCATTGAGAGCCATTCATTCATCTACATTATACACAAGAAATAAAATTTTGTCCTGTTACAAAAGTGACGGGGAGAGGTAAAAAACTACATCAATTAAGAACAGCACCCTCCTTTGCTAATAATTTCCAAGCGTTTCAAAAGAATAGTCGTGTTTATAAGAATGGCCATCAATCTAGACAATCACAACGGTTACCTAAAAAAGAAAGGGAAAATAATATATACCAAACTAAACAGCTATAGTCATCGTAAGACTATGAACAAAAGTGATAAACCAATATTAACAACAGTTCAAGTGGACTTTGAGATTTTATATTGCATTTGATTATTCTTTAGTTTTAGAGAAACTCTTAAATCACTACTATATCTGAGATCAAGGGGGGAGAAGAACCTGTATGCAAGATCAAGAAGGAAAACATCAGCAAATTAAAATCAACAACACTGACAAGAAATGCCTTTGCTTAACATGATGAGCTCACGTTTGAATATATACATTCTGTAAATAAACAAAAACATCTGGAGAAGATACAACTACAAAACTAAGTCTCAAAAAGATTACCCTCTTCTCTAGGGTAGACACTTATTTTCGAGAAGAAATCAGTTTTATCCTCTCCCAGGAAAAATTTCAAATCCATCTTATTGTTCATTATATCAGTTCAACAGTGTATTACTCAACCAAATTTAGTATCTACCATTTCAGGGGCATGATGCATACCGTATCAAAATAGTAATCAAGTTTCTTGTAATCCTTTAGAAAGATTTCTTTTGGTGTTTCCATTTCAGATTCATCAACTTGCTTGGGCAGCGGCTCTGTGGCAACTAAGTAGATTAGCCTTTGGTTGAGTTTCTTCGCATCCTAATCAGTCAATGTCCTATCTGTACTAACATATAAGGTTGGGGTGCCAGGAAAAACATCAATTAAAAAGTTATTTATGTTGTCAACAGCAGCATTTGTTGAAGCCAAAACACACCTTCCTATCATGTCAATTGGATTTAATGCATATGCAGTTAAATCAGTGAAGACACATTGTATCAACCTGCAAAGTGCTCAATTCAGGTTAATACTTTTGTAAAAATTTAATCAGTATATAAAAGAGTTAAGTGAAAAAGTAAACAATTTCTTACTTTTGGATGGATTCTTCTTTGGCAGTGTATGGAATAATAATCCGAGGTGGCAATTCGACCTCTTCGTTGCAGTCAATATATTCTGTCCCTTCACCTATACGCAGCAAAAAAGCGCAAAATTCAGGGTCATTTAATGCTCTCATATTTTGTTGAAGAGTGAGTTTTTCCAGTTCTGGCCACAAATGGGAATATACAATGGATGCGTGAACTGTCTCATATCTTGATGCGGCTGGTATGACAGGTAAAGTTTGCTTGAAATCCCCTCCTAAAAGAACAACCTTACCACCAAATGGAGCATTAGAATCCATCAAATCTTTCAGTAGCAGATCCAGAGCCTCTAAAGATTGTCGTTTTGCCATTGTCGCTTCATCCCACAGAATCAACTTAGCTTCTATTATCAACTTTTCCAAACCACTTTGTTTGCTCAATTGACACACTTCGTTTTTGGAAGAATCAAGTGGAAACTTAAACCGTGAATGTGCAGTTCTCCCTCCAGGTAATACAGAGGCAGCTACTCCGGAAGATGCAACGGCCAATGCTATGTAGTCTTTCGACCATAATGTTGCAAGCAAAGCTCTATATAAAAATGTTTTTTCTGTGCCTCCAGGTCCATCAATGAAGAAAGATTTTCCAGTATTGGCCATAACACTTTGCATGATATGATCATAAGCAAGCCTTTGTTCGACATTTAATAGACCAGCCAGAGACAATTCTTCGTCAGAAATTTGAATACTCTTCTCATTGATTATTTCACGTGTTAAGAGCCCATCCGATGATTGACCAGGAATATCATCCATGAAACCATAATGTTCAATATCCTTCCCAATTTCAAGAAAAAAATCATTAATAAGATTCAGAACTTTTCTATTTATCAAGGCTTCAGTCAGATGGGGCTGTCGTGCTGATTGTTTAATAAAATCTGAACATAAGTCATATCTAAATCTCAGCCATAATTCTTTCGGATCATTTAGAGAGCGGAATACCAACAAGACAGCAAAAAAAGATCTCAAAGTGGATGGCATCTGAAATGAACAAGCTTCCTGCAATGCATCTTCAATATAACTATCGGAACTTAATAAACCATATGCAATTGCAGCTTCCCTATAAGTGTTGCATTCATTTCCTTGGACAGTTCTCAGGTTTTCATAGGATGTTGGTGATCTAATATGAGAAAGTAGAAGTCTTAAATAATAGTGTTCACCTTCTCTAGGGCTGACTGCAACTAACATGCCAATAACATTCTTAGACTTCCTCTTTGTCCAGATTCTTTTGGTTGATGACCAGACAAAGTGCTCTGGAAATTATTTATATAAGAGATTTAATTGCTTTGCACTGGGATTATATTGATTCATTTTAAAAAAGCATGTCAGAGTAGTCCTAGCAAGAAATTCATTTGCAGCAATCGATTGAAGGGCAGCATTCTTGTGAAATGTAATATATTGATCACCTGGTAAGTGAACTTGAAGAACATAAACTACAGGATTCATATGGTTTAACTTAAAACCATATATTCTCCAGGTTGCTTCGGACAGACCGATCCAACGGCCATCTTGATACAATTTGATTTCATCAACAATTGTATCATGTTGATGGCCCTGTAATATAAAAAGCCAACTCTGTCACTGCCCTTAAATATATACTTATGAACATATTTGATAAGCCGAAAACTTGAGCAGATCTCCACATTTATATGGAAATCATATGTGGCAGATAAATATTTATTATACCCAACAAGCCAGTCATTCCCTAGATCATGTTTTTTTTACCATAACTGTCCTACCATAATTTCTCCTCCTATATAATGGATAACCATCTTCAGCATGATGTGTTGATTGGCTAAATGGTTTGGGAA
>JAULKK010325552.1:0-11164 GCA_032355705.1 Rubia peregrina | reverse complement strand
GTTGACCAAATCTGAATGTAATAGGCAAGGAGAGATGGCCTAAACTAAGTCCTAAGTGATATTTTGATTAATAAATCCCCTTTTTCGATAAAATAAGTCCATAATTGATACATTATGTTGAAGCTTAATCCTTCTTTGAATATTTCTTCCAATAGTTCTTCTATATATAAGTTCTTCACAAATGCATCATCCTCTCGCATACCTACTCCTTCTCATGCATGGTTAGCTCCAGATATTTCCAATATCCATCCATAGTGAGAATTCCTTGTATCATATTACTTAAGTACGAGTGTTTTTTCCATCAAGTAGGTGGTTTGAACATGATGCAAACAATGCTGGTTCTTCAATCTTTCCCAAGTAGCAATCAATCTCTTCCATCACATGTTCTTGATTTTTTTAGGTAGACTTATTTGGATTTAAAATAGAATGTGGTTTATTTGTGGAAGCCTTTATCAATTCATTAGGACTAAAAACTGGATTTGAATATGATTGGGAAGGACCTAAGATGACCATTACTTTCCCTCTTACTCGGTCAAAGTTAGAAGATCCCGGGTCAAAACTAGACCTTTGTTTGTTAAATCTGTAAAATTGTGTCTTTTTCAGCCTTACGGTACTCTCAACCAACCGTTATTTCACAAATAAGTCCCTCATTGATGCATTATGTGGAAAGTTAATCAGTATTTGAAGATTTTCCCTTAGTTCATCGATAAAAAGGTTCTTCCCAAATGCACCATTTTCTCGCATACTTACCCTCATTCTCATTGCCAATACTCATCAACGGTTAAATTTTGTGGTTCTTATTACTTAAGTACGGATATTTTTCAATCAATGTACGTGGAAAATGATACAAACGAAGCCTGGTGCTTAATCTTTCCCTAAGAGTAATATGTTTTACCAGCAAAATCTCATTAGGACCAAAGTTGTATTTAAATACTTCTGGATAAGACCAAAGTTTACAATCACTTTCCCTTTTACTCAGCCAAAGTTAGAAGATCCCGAGTAAAAGCCTAGCCTTTAATTTTTAAACCTGTAGGATGGAGCCTTTTTTTGGCTTTAAATTTCTTTCTACCAACCTTGATTTCACTGATAAGTCACTCATTGATACATTATACTGAAGCTTAATCCGTATTTTAAGATTCTCCCTCAGTACTTTGATATACAGGTTCTTTACAAATGCATCATCCTCTTGCATACCTACCCTTCTCATGGTTAGTTCGAGATATTGCTAATATTTATCTACGCTGCAATTTTCTTGCTTCATATTGCTTAAGTACGAGTATTTTTCCATCTATTACATGGTTGGAAAATGATTCAAACGAAGCCCAGTCTTCAATCTTTCACAAATAGCAATACGTCTCTTCCAACATAAGCTCTTGATTCTTTGAACTACACTTACTTGGATTACGATAGGATTGTGGTTGAAGTGAGGTAAACATTATTCGTTAGTTAGAACTAAAAGTAAAATTTGAATACGTTTGGATAGAAATACATTCGCATATTAGTGTAACTCTTCCTCAACCGGATTTAGAAGATTCCAAATCAAACCCTTACCTTTGATATTTAAAACTTTAAGATGGGATATTTTTCGAACTTAAGGTTCTTTCAGTTAACCATTCTTTCCCTAATAAGTCTCCATTGATACATTTTTGTTGAAGCATGATCATTATTTAGATATTCTCTCTTAGTCCCTCTGTAAACAAGTTCTTCATAAATGCATCATCCTCCTGCATACCAACTATTCTCATTGTTATTTCGAGATATTGCCAATATTTATCCAAGGGGTGACTTTCTTGCATTTATATTTCTTATGTACGAGTGTTTTTCCTTCAAGTATGTTGTTTGAACATGATACAAATAAAGCCCGTTGTTCAATCTTTCCTAAGTAGCAATAAGTATCTTCAAGCACATGCTCTTGATTCTTTGAACTATACATGCTTGGATTTCACATGAATTTATTTTTGATTTAAACCACCATTATTCATTCATTAGGAATAAAATAAGTATTTGAATAAATTTGGGTAGTAAACCACCATTATTCATTCATTAGGAATAAAATAAGTATTTGAATAAATTTGGGTAGTACCAAAGCTACCCGTCATCGTCCCTCCTACTCGGCCAAAGTTAGAAAATCTCGAGTAAAACCCAAGTGTCTATGATTGTTAAAGGTGTAGGGTGGGGTTTTTTTGGCTTTAAGGCACTTTTAACCAACCTTGATTTAACCAATAAGTCCCTAATTAATACACTATGTTGAGCGTTAACCGGTATTTTGAGATTCTCTCTTAAACCTTCGGCAAATAGGCTCCTCACAAATGAATCCTCCCGTCATGTACCTACCCTTCTTATGGTTAGTTTGAGATATTTCAAATATTCATCCACAGTACGATTCCTTACTTCTTACTGTTTAAAGACAAATTTTTCCATTAAGTAAATGGTTAAAACTTGATACAAATAAAGAGAAATCTTCAATCTATCCCAAGTGGCAATCAATATCACCAAGAATATGCTCTTAATTCCTTGAACTAGACATACTACACTTCGGATGGATTGTGGCTGATTTGAGGCAGCTGTTATTCATTAATTATGACTAACATTAGATTTGAATATGCCTAGGTAGAACCACAGCTGCACATCATTATCCCTCTTCTTCAGCCGAAGTTAGAAGATTCCAAGTAAATTCCTTGCCTTTAGTTGTTAAAGCTATAGGATCGGGTTTTTTTGGCCATGAAGTACTTTCAACCATTCTCTCTTTCGCTAGTAAGCCACTCACTGATATATTATGTTGAAGCTTAATTTGTATTTTAGATTCTCCCTTACTCCGTCGATGAGCAGTTTCTTCACAAATGCATCACCTGTTAGTATACCTCTCCTTCTAATGGTTAGGTCAAGATATTGCCAATATTTATCCATAAAGTGTTTTCCTTGCTTTATACTAATTAAGAACGAGTATTTTTCCATCAAGTACGTGGTTGGAAAATGATACAAACAAAGCCTAGTCTTTAATCTTCCACAAGTAGCAGTCAATTTCTTCAATCATATGCTCTTAATTCTTTGAACAAAACTTGGATTTGGATGGATTGTGGTTGATTTGTAGCAGCCATTTTATTTTCATTAGGACTAAAAGTTGAATTTGAATTCGTCTGAAAACGACCAAAGCTGCCCATCATTGTTCCTCTTACTCGGCCAAAAATAGAAAATTCTGAGTTAAACCCCTTCCTTTGATTGTTGAAGTTGTGGGATCGGGTCTTTTTCGGCCTTAAGGTACTTTAAACAAAACTTAATTTCATGAGTAAGCCACTCATAATCATTGATACATTATGTCAAAGCTTAGTTGGTATTTTGAGATTCTCTATTTTTCATTCAATAAACAGGTTCTTTAGAAATGCTCTCGCATTCCTTCCCTTCTCATGGTATGTTTGAAATATTGCCAATATTCATCCATTGTGAGATTTCCTTGCTTTATATTGCTTAAGCACAAGTTTTTTCCCCATCATGTACATGGTTAGAAAATGATAGAAATGAAGCCTTGTCTTCAATCGTTCTCATGTTACAATCACTCTCTTTAGCATGTGTTCTTGTTTATTTGAACTAAACTTAATTAAATTTTGAATGTATTGTGGTTTATTTTAGGCAGCATTTCTTTGTTCATTATAACTAAAAGTAATATTTGCATACGTCTAGGTAAGAACACAGCCGCCCATCAGTGAGACTCTTCTCGGTTAAAGTTAGAAGATCCTTAGTCAAGCCCCTGGCCTTTAATTGTTAAAGCTATATGATGGGGTCTTTTCCGGCCTTAAGGTACTTTCAACTAACCTTGCCTTCAAAAATAAATAACTCAGTTATATATTATGTTGATGCTTAATTGGTATTTAGAATATCTATCTCAGTCATGCGATAAACAGGTTCTTCACAAATGCATCATCCTCTTGCATACATACCATTCTCATATTCATCCACGGTGCAGTTTCCAACCTACTTATTGCATAAGTAGTAGTGTTTTTCCATTAAATACATGGTTGGAAAATAATAGAAATGAAGCCCAGTCTACTTTCTTTCCCAAGTAGTAATTAGTCTCTTCAAGCATATGCTATTGATTCTTTTCACTAGACATACTTTTATTTCACATGATATGTTCTTGATTTGAGGCTTCCATTCTTCATCTAGCAGGACTAAAATTAGGATTTGAATACGTCTGGGTAGGATAAAAGCTACCCATCAGTGTCTCTCTTACTGGGTCAAAATTAGAAGTTATCGAGTCAAATCCACCTTTGAATGTTAAAGCTGTAGGATATGGTCTTTTTGGATCTTAAGGTACTTTAGACAAAATTTATTTTACTAATAAGCCCCTCACTGATACATTATTTTGAAACTTAATCAATATTGGGAGGTTCTCCCTTAGTAATTTTATAAATATTTTCTTCACAACTGCATCATCCTCTCGTATTCCTACCCTTCTCTTGTATAGTTTGAGATACTGCCAATATTCATCCACGGTGCAATTTTTTGCTTCATATTTCTTAACTACAAGTCTTCATCCATCATGTAACAAATGCATCAATCTTTTCGCGTACAAACCCTTCTAATGGTTAGTTAGAGATAAACAATATTAATCCAGATTGTAATTTCCTTGCTTCATATTGCTTAGTTGTGAGTTTTTTTCCCAGTGAATTAGGTTGTTTGGACTTCATACAAATAGAGCCCGGTCTTCAACCTTACCCAAGTTGGAATTAGTTTCATCCAGAATATACTCTTGATTCTTTGAATACCACTTACTTTGATTTCAGATGGATTTTTGTTGATTTGAGGAAGCCATTCTTCTTTCATTACTACTAAAAGTTTGATTAGAATGTGACTAGGTAGGACCACAATAGCCTATCATTTAACCTCTTCCTCAACCGAAGTTAGAAGATCTTGAGTTGGACGTTGGCATTTGATTGTTAAAGATGTAGTATGGGGGGGTTATTTTCAGCCTTAAGGTACTTTGAAAAACCCTTTCTTTTACCATTAAGTCTTTCATTGAAACATTAATTTGAAGTATAACAGGTATTATGAGATTCTCCCTTAGTGCTTCGATGTGTTGGGTCTTCACAAATGCATCAATCCATTCACGTACCAACCTTTCTAATGGTTAGTTTGATATATAACTAATATGTATCTAGATTGAAATTTCCTTGCTTCATAACGCTTAAGTATGAATGTTTTTAGATCATGTCCGGTCTCCAATCTTACCCAAGTTGAAATCAGTTCTTGATTCTTTGAACAACACTTACTTTGATTTCAGATGAATTGTGGTTGATTTTAGGCATCCATACTTTAACAATCAATGGCTTGGGTTTGACTCGGGATCTTCAAACTTAACCGAGGAAGAGGCACGATGATTGACGCCTCTGGTCCTACCCAAACAAATTCAAATCCAACTTTTTGTCCAAATGAAGGAGGAATGGTTGCCTCAACTCATCCACAATCTATCGAGAATCCAGGTAATTCTAGTTCAAGAATCAAGTGAAAATGCTAGAAATATTGATTGCAACTTGGGAAATATTGAATGTCGGGCTACGTTTGTATCATGTTCCAACCATGTACTTAAAGGAAAAACACTCATGCTTAAGAAATATGAGGCAAGGAAATTGAATGGAGGATGAATATTGGCAATATCTATAACTGACCATGAGAATGGTTGGTGTGCGAGAGGTTGATGCATTTGTGAAGAACCTATGTATCAAAAGACTATGGAGAATCTTTAAATTCCAATAAAGCTTTAACATAACGAATCAATGAGTGACTTATTTCTGGAAACTAAGTTTAGTTGAAAGAACCTCAAGACAAAAAAGAACCCATTGAATAGCTTTAACAATCAAAGGCCTGGGTTTGACTCGGGATATTCAAACTTCACCGAGGAAGAGGCACAATGATTGGCGGCTCTGGTACTACCCAAACCTATTCAAATCTAACTTTTTTTCTTAATGAAGGAGGAATGGTTACCTTAAATCAACCACAATCTATCGAGAATAGTTGTAATTCGACTTCAAAGAATCAAGAGAACATGCTAAAATAGATTGATTGCAACTTGAGAATATTGAATATGGGGCTACGTTGGTATCATGTTTCAACCACGTACTTGAAGGAAAAATACTCGTGCTTAAGCAATGTGAAGCAGGGAAATTGTATCGCGGATGAATATTAGCAATATCTCGATCTTACCAAAAGAAGGATTGTTGAGCGACTGGATAATACATTTGTGAAGAACCTATATATCAAAATACTTAAGGAGAATCTCTAAATTTCAATAAAGCTTCGACATAATGTATCAATGAGTGACTTATTTTGGAAACTAAGTTTAGTTGAAAGAACCTCAGGACCAAATAAACCCCATCCTATAGCTTTAACTATAAAAGGCCTAGGTTTGACTCCAAATCTTCAAACTTCACCGAGGAAGAGGCACGATGATTGGCGGTTCTGGTCATACCCAAAAATATTCAAATCCATCATTTTGTCCTAATGAAGGAGGAATGGTTGCCTCAAATCAACCACAATCTATCGAGAATCCAGGTAATTCCAGTTCAACAAATCAAGAGAACATTCTAGAAGAGATTGATTGAAACTTGGGAAATATTGAATGTCGGGCTACGTTTGTATCATGTTTCAACCACGTACTTGAAGGAAAAACCTCGTGCTTAAGAAATATTAGGCAATGAAATTGAATGGTGGATGAATATTGGCAATATCTATAAATGACCAAGAGAATGGTTGGTGTGCGGGAGGTTGATGCATTTGTGAAGAACCTATGTATCAAAAGATTAATGGATAATCTCTAAATTCCAATAAATCTTTATCACATCGTATCAATGAGTGACTTAATTTTGGAAACTAAGTTTAGTTAAAAGAACCTCAAGACCAAAAAACGCCGAATCCGGTAGTTTTAACAATCAAAGACCTGGGTTTGACTCGGGATCTTCAAACTTCACCGAGGAAGAGGCATAATGATTGGCAGTTCTGGTCCTACCCAAACGTATTCAAATCCAAACTTTTGTCCTAATGAAGGGGGAATGGTTGCCTCAAATCAACAACAATCTATTGAGAATCCAGGTAATTCTAATTTAAAGAATGAAGAGAACATCCTAGAAAAGATTATTTGCAACTTGGGAAATATTGAATGCCGGGCTACATTTGTATCATATTTCAACCACGTACTTGACGGAAAAACACTTGTGCTTAAGCAATATGAAGCAATGAAATTGAATCGGTGATGAACAATCTGATCAAGAGAAGGGTTGTTGGTTGACTGGATGATGCATTTGGAAAGAACCTATTTATCAAAAGACTAATGGAGAATCTCTAAATTCCAATAAAGCTTTAACATAACCTATCAATGAGTGACTTATTTCGGAAACTAAGTTTAGTTTAAAGAACATCAAGACCAAAAAAGACTTCATCAAATAGCTCTAACAATCAAAGGTCAGGGTTTGACTCGGGATCTTCAAACTTCACCGAGGAAGAGGCCCGATGATTGGCGGCTCTGGTCCTACCCAACGTATTTAAATTCAACCTTTTTTTCCTGATGAAGGAGGAATGGTTGCTTGAAATCAACCACAATCTATAGAGAATTTAGGTAATTGTAGTTCAAATAATCAAGAGAACATCCTAGAAGAGATTGATTGCAACTTGGGAAATATTGAATTCCGAGTTACATTTGTATCATGTTTCAACCACTTACATGAAGGAAAAACACTTGTGCTTAAGCAATATGAAGAAAAAAAATTGAATAGCGGAGGAATATTAGCCATGTCTCGATCTGACCAAGAGAAGGGTTGTTGGGCGACATTATGATGCATTTGTGAAGAACCTATGTATCAAAACACTAATGGAAAATCTTTAAATACCAAAAAGCTTTAACATAACGTATCATATGGTGACTTATTTTGGAAACTAAGTTTAGTTGAAAGAACCTCATGGTCAAAAAAGAATTCATTCTACAACTTTAACAATCAATGACCTGGGTTTGACTCAGGATCTTCAAACTTCACCGAGGAAGAAGCACGATGATTGGCAGCTCTGGTCCTTCCCATACGTATTCTAATCCAACGTTTTGTCCAAATGAAGGAGGAATGGTTTCCTCAAATCAACCACTATTTATCGAGAATCCGGGTAATTCGAGTTCAAAGAATCAAGAGAACATCCTAGAAGAGATTGATTGCAACTTGGGAAATATTGAATGTCGCGTTACGTTTATATCAGGTTTCAACCACGTACTTGAATGAAAAACACTCATGCTTAAGAAATATGAAGCAAGGAAATTGAATCGCGGATGAATATTAAGGTTAGTTGAAAGAACCTTAGGCAAAAAAAGACCCAATCTTAAAGTTTTAACAATCGAAGGCCATGGTTTGACTCGGGATCTTCAAACTTCACCAAGGAAGATGCACTATGATTGGCATCTCTAGTCCTACCCAAACATATTCAAATACAACATTTTATCCTAATGAAGGAGGAATGGCTGCCTCAAATCAACCACAATGTATCAAGAATCCATGTAATTATAGTTCAAAGAATCAAGAGAACATGCTAGGAGATATTGATTGCAACTTGGGATATATTGAATATCGAGCTACGTTTGTATCATGTTCCAAACACGTACTTGAAGGGAAAACACTCGTGCTTAAGCAATATGAGGCAAGAAAATTGAATTGCGGATGAATATTGGCAATATCTCGATGATTCATATGTGAAGAACCTATTTATCAAAAAACTAATGCAGAATCTCTACATACTAATAAAACTTTAACATAACGTATCAATGAGTGACTTATTTTGGAAACTAAGGTTAGTTGAAAAAACCTTAAGGAAAAAAAAACCCATCCTACAGCCTTAACAATCAAATGCCTGGGTTTGATTCGGGATCTTCAAACTTCACCGAGGAAGAGGCAAGATGATTGGCGTCCCTAGTTCTACCCAAACACGTTCAAATAGAACATTTTATCATAATGAAGGAGGAATGGTTGCCTCAAATCAACCACAATGTATCGAGAATCCAGGTAATTCTAGTTCAAAGAATCAAAAGAATATGCTAGAAGAGATTGATTGCAACTTGTGAAATATTGAATGTCGGGCTACGTTGGTATCATGTTCCAACCATGTACTTGAAGTGAAAACACTCATGCTTAAACAATTTGAGGCAAGGAAATTGAATCGCAGATGAATATTGGCAATATCTCGATGATGCATTTCTGAAGAACCTATGAATCAAAAGACTAATGGAGAATATCGAAATACTAATAAAACTTTAACATGACGTATCAATGAGTGACTTATTTTGGAAACTAAGGTTATGTTCAAGGACCTTAAGGCTAAAAAGACCCCATCTTATTGAATGTCGGGCTACGTTTGTATCATGTTCCAAACACGTACTTTAAGGGAAAACACTCATGCTTAAGAAAGAAGTGGCAAGGAAATTGAATCTCGGATGAATATTGGCAATATCTCGATTTGAGCAAGAGAAGGGTTGGGTTGCGAGAGGATGATGCATTTGTGAAAATCCTATGTATCAGAAGACTAATGAAGAATCTCTAAATACCAATAAATCTTGAACATAACATATCAAGGAGTGACTTATTTTGGAAACTAAGTTTATTAGAGAGAACCTCAAGGCCAAAACTACCCTATCCTACAGCTTTAACAATCAAATGCATGGGTTTGACTCAGGATCTTCAAACTTCACTGAGGAAGAGGCACGATGATTGAAGGCTCTAGTCCTACCCAAACTTATTCAAATACAAAAAATTTCCCTAATCAAGGTGGAATGGTTGCCTCAAATCAACCAAAAACTATCGAGAATCTTGGTAATTCCAGTTCAAAAAATCAAGAGAACATGCTAGAAGAGCTTGATTGCAACTTGGGAAATATTGAATGTTGGGCTACGTGTATATCATGTTCCAACCACGTACTTGAAGGGAAAACCCTCGTGCTTAGGCAATATAAGGCAAGGAAATTGAATTGCGGATGAATATTGGCAATATCTCGATCTGACCAAGAAGGGTTGGTGTGCGAGATGATGATGCATTTGTGAAGAACCTAATTATCAAAAGACTAATGGAGAATCTCTAAATACCAATAAAGCTTCAATATAGCATATCAATAAGTTACTTATTTTGGAAACTAAGTTTAGTTGAAAGACCCTCAAGGCCAAAAAAGGCACATTCCTACAGCTTTAACAATAAAATGTATGGGTTTGACTCGGGATCTTAAAACTTCACTAAGGAAGGGGCACGATTATTGGCGGCTCTGGTCTTACATAAACGTATTCAAATACAACTTTTTGTCCTAATTAAGGAGGAATGGTTGCCTCAAATCAACCACAATATATCGAGAATCTGGGTAAATATAGTTTAAAGGAACAAAAGAACATGCTAGAAGAGATTGATTGCAACTTGGTAAATATTGAATGCCGAGCTACGTTTGTATCATGTTCCAACCACGTACTTGGAGGGAAAACACTCGTGCTTAAAAAATATGAGGCAAGAAAATTGAACCACAGATTAATATTGGCAATATCTCGATATGACGAAGAAAAAGGTGTGTGTGCGAGAGGATGATGCATTTGGGATGAACCTATGTATCAAAATACTAATGCAAAATATCTAACTACCAATAAAGGTTCAACATAACGTATCATTTAGTAACTTATTTTGGAAACTAAGTTTATTTGAAAGAACCTCAAGGCCAAAAAAGATCCCATCCTACAGTTTTAACAATCAAATGCCTGGGCTTGACTCGGGATCTTAAAATTTCACCCAGGAAGAGGCACAATGATTGGTGGCTCTGGTCCTACCCAATTGTATTCAATACAACATTTTGTCCTAATGAAGGAGGAATGGTTGCCTTAGATCAACCACAATGTATCAAGAATCTGGGTAATTCTACTTCAAAGAATCCATAAAAAATTCTAGAAGAGATTGATTGCAATTTGGGAATTATTGAATGTCGGCTACATTTGTATAATGTTCCAACCACGTACTTGAAGGGAAAACACTTGTGCTTAGAAAATATGAGGCAGTGAAATTGAATTGCGGATGAATATTGGCAACATCTCGATTTGACCAAGAGAAGGGTTGGTGTGCGAGAGGATGATGCATTTGTGAAGAACCTATGTATCAAAAGACTAATGGAGAAT
>JAULKK010325542.1:0-11164 GCA_032355705.1 Rubia peregrina | reverse complement strand
TGAGAAGAGTTGAGAAAAGCTGATTGGAGTTGAGCTGAATTTATTGGAGCTGAAATAAGCTGAACTGGACAGGGCCTTAGGTTTTCACCTCTATAAATAGGGCGTCTAGGACCCCGGACACTTTGCACCACTCGAGCACTCTTTCTTTGTCTCTCGAGTTCTTCTCATATATTTCTGTCTTGAGTTCCTGTCATCCCTCGGTCGGACTAGTGATAGTGCTTTCTAGCATAGCATGAATCCGAGGTAACCCTTACGTGTTTAAGGTGTTGCCTTCGGTGGTTTTATCCTGGGGAACGATACCCATACAGGGCTAATTCGTTTCAAGGCAGCGAACGTTGTTCGTGACTCCACCCTTATGTGATTGCATGCAATTGTGTTACTGCTTTCTGTAAATTGCCCGCCTTTATTCTTTAAATTAATTTGGATTTAATTTTAGCATGGAATCGTAATGCATGATCAATTAACAGAGTTATTATTTTGATGCATGCTTGTGGAAATTTTAATTTTCGAGATTTAATGAAATTGCTGTATTTCCAATATGACTAGCAACATATGGAGCATCACAATTTTTCATCATCTCTTCATAGATTTTTTCAAACACTTTGATGTCTTCATCCTTACAGGAGATGTTTAGGCAACAAGAACAACTGCATGACTCGTAGTCTCCATCAGCTGGTTAAGTCGCCTATCGATGTGACTTTTTCCGGCACAAGAGCGACTTGGTAACATATTTATTTTGATATTAGAAGCGAATACATTACCTATTACTTAGCATATTTTGTTTCATTGCACAAAATTTTCACAAAATTTGGTTAGTTGGAGAAATTATAGGGATTTGTTAAGTTTGACTTAATCTGTACCCGACCTATAATAAACAACACATATTGTAAATAAAATTATTTTAAATCAAACGTACGTGGAATTTTTTTATGGTATTAGGGAAAGAAATATTATTATTCAATGGTTTTAATTATTTAATCTGAATTACCTATCACTTGTATGATATATTTTAATAAATAAATAATAAATTAAAAATCTTGGAATAAAATTTACTTGCAAATAATCACACAAGAAATTAAGTTTGGAAAACTAAAAGTTGGTTGGTAATTTTGTTATCTAAACATTTAGTTATATTTGACCGATGAGCAAAATGTGTATTTAAAGTTGAGGGAACAAAATATTGTGCCATAAAACATAAAAAGATTTGAGTTATTTAGAATAAATAATTACAAACAAAAAAAATCCCCTACATACGTTTTAATTTATTTGAAATTAAAGTGCATTGGTTGGGCGGTAAATATGCATATGTGTTGGATACAAGTTTGAGAATAATTAAAAAGCACAAACTGTAGAAACTCACATGAGAAAATCTCCTTTATGAAGTTGCACTGAGACACTGAGAAAGTTTCAATTTCTCAACATCCCATGCCACGAACAATTCATTTTTTTTTGCCTTATGTTGTATTCCTGTTTCATGCATTACAACATTCGCTCATGATAATAATGTTTTATACTAATCATACAATAACCCTCTCAGGCCCAGATAACATAGTATCTGGAATGCTTTGGACTCTTCGGTGTTTATGGTCATGTGTTACACACTACATGCATTTCTATAAGAGTATAGATATCACCAACAACTTTGGACGAACTTTGCATCTCATAGTTACATTGGAGTAACCTAATTATGCACAATCCTCAACTTTTACATATGGAGCATCACAATGCTTCATCGTCTCTTCATAGACTTTTTCAAGCACTTTGATGTTTTCATCCTCACTATTTATGTTCTATCAACAATAGCAGCTGCTCGACTCGTAGTCTCCTTTGGTTGCAATAAGCACAAAATCTGCATAATATTTGGTTAGTCACAGAAATTATAGGGATTTGTTAAATTAGACTTAATCTGCACCAGGAAAATATAAGGTAACACATATTGCTAATAAAATATCATATTTTACTCTTCGAAAATCAATCATACGTGGACATTTTTTTCCGGTATCAGAGAAAGAAATATTACTCATTAATTTTTATCATTCACTCTGAATTACTTATTACTTTTACGGTTTTATTATAACAAACAAATAATAAATTAAAACTATTCAAATCATATTCACTAACAAATAATCACACAAGAAATTAAGTTTATAGCACTAAAAGTTGGTTGGTAATTTTATCATCCAAACCTTTATTTATATTTGATCGATAAACAAAACGTCTGTTTATAATAGAGGGAACAAAATGTTGAGCCATAAAATACAAAAGGCTTTGAATTATTTCGATTAAATGATTAGAAAAAAAATATCACCTAAATCATTTTAAATTTATTTGAAATCAATGTGCATTAGACAGGTGGTAAACGTGCATATGAGTTGGATATACGTTGGAGAATAATTAAAATTAAAAAATGGGAGAAAACTCACATGAGAAACTTTCCTTGTAGTTTCACTAAGACATTGAACTATTTTCAAATTTTCAACATCCTCATCCAGGGTTAATTATCTTTTGTGCCTTATGTAGTATTCCAGCTTCATGCATTACAATATTAGCACCTGATAATAATAGATTATACAATTTATAAAATAGCCTTCTCCGGCCTAAATAACATAGTACCTTGAATACTTTGGACATTTTAGAGTATATGGACGCATGGTACAAGCTATACGGCATTTTCGGTAACAGTACATACAGTATCAAACAAAAACTTGGGACGTTCTCTGCATCTCACGACAACAGTGGAGTAACTTGATTCCACGCAATCCTCAACACCATATATGGAGTATGACAATTCTTCATCCTTTATTTATGTAATTTTCCAAAGACATTGATGTCTTAATCCTTAATAGAGTTGTCCTAGCAACAAGAGCAGCTGCACGACTCGTAGTCTCCATCGACCGCCATCAGCTGGTGAAGTCGCCTATCGATATAAATTTTTCTTGCACAAGAGAGACTATATAACATATTTATTATAATGTTAGGAGTGAATACAAGACCTTTTAGTTACCGTATTTTGCGGCATTGCACAAAATCTGTACTATATTTGGTTAATTATAGATATTATAGGGATTTGTTAAGTTTGACCTAATCTGTACCCTACCGATATTGGGCAGCACATATTGTAAATAAAAGTATAGTATTATAATTATTGGAAATTAAATATACATGGAATTTTTTATTGTATCAGGGTAAGAAATATTATTTTTCATTAGTTTTAATTATTCACTCTGAATTACCTATCACTTCTATGATTTATATTAACACATAAATTAAAAATCATCAAATAAACTTCAGTTGCAAATAATCACACAAGAAATTAAGTTTATAACACTAAAATTTGGATGGTAATTTTACTATCCAAACCTTTAGTTACATTTGAGTAATGAGCAAAGGGTGTATTTATAGTTGAGAGAACAAAATGTCGAGCCATAAAACACAAAAGGTTTTGAGTTATTTAGAATAAATAATTAGAAACAAAAAAGCACCTAAATCAATTTAAATTTATTTGAACTCAACGTGCATATGTAGGGCTGTAAACGAGCATATGTGTTGGATACTAGTTTGAGAATAATGAAAAGGCACAAATGGGAGAAACTCACATGAGAAACTCTCTTTTTCGTAGTTGCACTAAGGCACTGACTTACTTTCAATTTTTCAAAATCCTTATCCAAGATCAACCCGCTTTGTTACTCATGTAGTATTCATGCTTCATGCATTACAACATTAGAACGTGATAATAATTGTTTATACCATCCATAAAAAAGTCTTCTCAACCCTAAATAACATAGTACCTAGAATACTATGTAAAGTTTGGAGTTTAAGGCCACGTGGTACACGCTATACTGCATTTATGTAAGAGTGCATACAGTATCAAACAACTTGGGACGATCTCTGCATCTCACAACAACGATGGATTAACCCGATTCCATAAAATCCTTAACTCCACATATCAAGCATCACAATGCTTCATCCTCTCTTCATATATTTTTCCAAAGGCTTTGATATCTTCATCTTTTCTAGAAATGTATTGGCAAGTAGAGCAGCTGCACGACTCAAAGTCTCCATCAGCCGCCATCAGTTGGTGGAGTCACCTATCGATATGTATTTTTCTGGCACAAAAGCAACTATGTAACATATTGGGCACGTATACATTACCTGATAGTTATCTTATTTTATTGTATTTCACAAAATCTGTTAATATTTGGTTAGTTATAGAAATTATAGGGATTTCTTAAGTTCAACTTAATCTGTAACCGGCCTATAATAGGAAGCACATATTTTAAATAAATTTTTTGTATTATAATCTTTGGAAATCGAATGTACGTGAAATTTTTTATGGTATCAAGGAAAGAAATATTATTATTCATTAGCTTTAATTGTTTACTCTGAATTTCCTATCACATGTTTGATTTATTTTTACAAATAAATAATAAATTAAAAATCATCAAATAAACTTTACAAACAAATAATCACACAAGAAATTAAGTTTTTAACACTAACAGTTGGTTTGTAATTTTACTATCCAAACCTTTAGTTATATTTGACCGATGAGCAAAAGTTATATTTGTAGTTGAGGGAACAAAATGTTGAGCTATAAAACATAAAAGGCTTTGAGTTATTTAGATTAAATAATTAGAAACAAAAATAAAGCCACCTAAATCACAGTAAAATTATTTGAAATCATTGTGCATAGGTAGGGCGGTAAATGTGCATATGTGTTGGATACAAGTTTGAGAAAATTAAAAGGCACAAATGGCAGAAACTCACATGAGAAACTCTCCTTTTTGTAGTTGCACTGAGACACTTAGCTAGTTTCAATTTCTCAAAGTCCTCGTCCAGGATCAATCTACTTTTGTGCCTTATGTAGTATTCCAGCTTCATCCATTGCAACATTCGCTCATGATTTTTATGGTTTATCATACAATATACTTCTCGGGCCTAGATAACATAGTACCTTGAATTCTTTGGACTCTTCAGAGTTTATGGCCGCAATGGTACACATTACGTGAATTTCTGAAGAGTTCATACAGTATCAAACAATAACTTTGGGCAATATTTTCATCTCACAATGACAATGGAGTAACCTAATTCTGGGCAAACCTTAACTTTTAAATATGGAACATCAGAATGCTTCATCCCCTCTTCATAGACTTTTCCAAACACTTTGATGTTTTAATCCTCACTGAAAATGTCCTCGCAGCAAGAGCAAATGCCCGACACGTAGTCTTCGTCTATTGCACCAGCTGGTGGAGTCTCCCATCGATATGAGTTTTTCAGCACAAGAGTGATTATGTTACATATTTATTTTGATGTTATGAGCAAATACATTACCTATTAGTTATCAGATTTTAATGTTTTGCAAAAAATCTTCATAATATTTGGTTACTTATTGAACTTGTAGGTATTTGTTAAGTTAGACTTAATATGTACTCGGCCAGTAAAAGGCAACACATATTGTTAATAAAATGTCATATCGATATGATTCTTCAGAAATCAAGAATACCAAGAAATTTTTGTGGTATCAGAGCAAGAGATATTATTCAATATTTTTACATTCACTCTGAATTACTTATCACTTGTACGGTTTTATTTAAACAAAAGAATAATAAATTAAAACTTATCAAATCAAATTTACTAACAAATAATCACACAAGAAATTAAGTTTACAACATTAAAATTTGGTGGTAATTTTATCATCCAAATCTTTAGTTATATTTGACCGATAGAAAAAAGGTCTGTTTATAATAGAGGGAACAAAATCGTAAACCAAAACACACGAAAAGCTACAAGTTATTAAAAATAAATTATTAAAAACAAAACAAATGCCACCTAAATCACTATAAATTTATTTGAATTAATGTGCATAGGAAGGACGGTAAACGTGCATATGGGTTGGATATAAGTTCGAGAATAATTAAAATGAAAAAATTGGAGACACTCACATGAGATACTTTACTTTCTGTAGTTGCATTGAGACACAGAGCTAGTTTCAATATTTCAACATCCGCATCCAGGATCAACTCGCTTTTATGCCACATGTAGTATTCCTACTTCATGCATTACAATATTAGAACAAGATTATTATGGTTTATACCAATCATACAATGGCCTTCTCAGGCCTAAATAACATAGTAGCTGGAATAGTTAGGACAGTTCAGAGTTTATTGCCGCATGGTACACGTTATACTGCATATCTGTAAGAGTCCATACCGTATCAAACAAGAACCTGGAATGATCTCTGCAACTCACGACAACAATGGAGTGACCTGATTCCACACAATCCTTAACTCCACATATGTAGCATCACAATGCTTCATCGTATCTCCATATATTTTTCCAAACACTTTTATGTCTTCATCCTTACTAGAGATGTCCTGGTAACAAGAGCAGATGCACGATTCGTAGTCTCCATCAGCCGCTATCATCTAGTGGAGTCGCCTATCGATATGATTTTTTGGCACAAGAGAGACTATGTAACAAATTTATTTTGATGTTAAGAGTAAATACATTACCTGTTAATTAGCATATTTTGTTGCATTGCACAAAATCATCACAGTATTTTGTTAGTTATAGAAATTATAGGGATTTGTTAAGTTCGACTAAATCTGTACCCAACCTATAATAGGTAGCACATATTGTAAATAAAATTATCATTTTATAATTATTGGATATCAAACATACGTGGAATTTTTTTGTATCAAGGCGGGAAATATTATTATTCAATAGTTTTAATTATTCACTCTAAATTACCTATCACTTGTATGATTCATTTTAACAAATTAATAATAAATTCAAATTAATCAAATAAACTTCATTTACAAATAATCAAACAAGAAATTAAGCTTATAACCCTAAAACTTGTTTGATAGTTTTATTATCCAAACCTTTAGTTATATTTGACCGATGAGCAAAAGGTGTATTTAAAGTTGAGGGAACAAAATGTTGAGCCATAAAACATAAAAGGCTTTTAGTTTTTTAGATTAAATAATTAGAAACAAAGAAAACCACCCAATCTTTTTAAATTTATTTGAAATGAATGTGCATAGGTCGGGCGGTAAATGTGCACATGTGTTGGATACAAGTTTGAGAATAATTAAAAGGTACAAACGGGAGAAACTCACATTAGAAACTCTCCTTTCTGTAATTACATTGAGACACTGAGCTAGTTTCAATTTCTCAACATCCTTGTCTAGGAACAATCCACTTTTGTGCCTTATGTAGTATTCCTGCTTCATGCATTACAACATTCGGTTATGATAATAATTTTTATACAAATCTTACAATAGTCTTCTCAAGCCTAGATAACATTGTACCTATAATGCTTTGGACCCTTCAGAGTTTATGGTCGTGTGGTACACGCTACATGCATTTCTATGAGTGTGCAGACAGTATTAAAAAACAATATTAGACGATCTCTGCATCTCGTAGTAACAATGAAGTAACCTAATTCTGTGCAATCTTCAACTTTCATGTATTGAGCATGAAAATGCATCATCCTCTCTACATACAATTTTCCAAACACTTTGATGTTTTCATCCTCCTAAGATACATCCTCAGAAAAAGAGAAGTTGCCAACTCTTATTCTTCATCGGTTGCCATCGGGTGGTGGAGTCGCCCATCGACATCAGTTTTTCTGGCACAAGAGCAATTATGCTACATAGTTATTTTGATGTTAGGAGAGAATAGATTACCTTTTTGTTAGCATATTTTGTTGTTTTGCACAAAATATGCATAATATTCTATTAGTTATAGAAATTATAGGGGTTTTTAAAGTTAAACTTAATCTGCACTCGGACAATAAAGGGCTACACACATTGCTAATAAAATATCGTATTTTACTATTCAAAATTCAAGCATACGCGAAATGTTTTACGGTGTTAGAGCAAGAAATATTACTCATTAGTGTTTATCATTTAGTCCATATTACTTATCACTTGTATGGTTTCACTTTAACAAACACATAATAAATTAAAACTCATCAAATCAAATTTACGAGAGAAAAATCACAAAAGAAATTAAGTTTATAACACTAAAAGTTGGCTGATAATTTATCATCCAAACTTTAAGTTATATTTGACCGATGGGCAAAATGTCTGTTTATAATAGAGGGAATTTTTATTGAAACAAAAGGCTTTGAGTTATTTATAAAAAATGATTAAAAACAAAAAAAAATCACCTAAATCACTTTAAATTTATTTGAAATCAATGTGCATAGGATGGGAGGTAAATGTGCATATGGGTTGGATATAAGTTCAATAATAATTAAAATGTAAAAATTGGAGAAACTCACATGACAAACTTTCCTTTCTGTAGTTGCACAGAGACACTGAGTTAGTTTCAATTTTTTAACATTCTCATCTACGATCAACACAGTTTTGTGCCTTATTTAGTATTCCTGCTTCATGCATTAAAATATTAGCACGTGATTATAATGGTTTATACCAATCATACAACCTAGAATACTTTGGACAGTTCAGAGTTTATAGCCGTGTGGTACACACTATACTGCATTTTTGTAAGAGTCCATACAATTTCAAACAACAACTTGGGACGATCTCTATATTTCATGGCAACAATGGGGTAATCCGATTCCACGCAATCCTCAACTTCACATATGGAGCATCACAATGCTTTATCCCCTCTTCACAGATTTTTCCAAATACTTTGATGTCTTCATCCTTACTGGAGATGTCCTCGTAACAAAAGCAGGTACATGACTCGTAGTCTTCATCTGGCGCTATCAGTTGGTGGAGTCACCTATCGATATGAAATTTTCTGGCATAAGGGCGACTACATAACATTTTTGTTTTTGTTTTTAGGAGTGAAAACATTACCTGTTACTTAGCATATTTTGTTGCATTGCACAAAATCGGCACAATATTTGGTAAGTTATAGAAATTATATGAATTTGTTAAGTTCGACTTAATCAGTACCTGGTCTATAATAGGCAGCACATAATGTAAATAAAGTTATCGTATAATAATTATTGAGAATCAACCATAGGTGGAATTTTTTTTGTATCATGGCAAGACATATTAACTATTCATTAGTTTTAATTATTCACTCTGAATTATCTATCACTTGTATGATTTATTTTAACAAAAAAATAATAAATTAAAAATCACCAAATAAACTTCACATACAAATAATCACACAATAAATTAAGTTTATAACACTAAAACTTGGTTGGTAATTTTATTATCCAAACCTTTAGTTATATTTAAACGATGAGCAAATAATGTATTTATTGTTGAAGGAACAAAATGTTGAGCCATAAAAACAAAAATATTTGAGTTATTTAAAATAAATAATTAGAAACAAAAAAATCCCACACAAAAACCCTTTAAACTTATTTGAAATCAATGTGCATAGGTCGGGCGGTAAACATGCATATATGATGAACACAAGTTTGAAAAAAATTAAAACACAGAATTGGGAGAAAATCACATGAGAAACACTCCTTTCTATAAATGCATGGAGACATTGAGCCAGGTTCAATTTCTCAACATCTTCATCTAGGATCAATCTGCGTTTTTGCTTTATCTAGTACTCTGGATTCATGCATTGCAACATTCGTTCATGATAATTATGGTTTATACCAATTATATGATAGCCTTTTCAAGCCTAGATAACGTAGTATTTGGAATCTTCAGAGTTTATGGCAGTGTGACACACGTAACATGCATTTCTGTAGAAGTGCAGACAATATCAAACAAAAACTTTTGATGATGTTTTCATCTCACAGTAACAATGGAGTAACTTAATTCTCTGCAATCCTTAACTTTCACATATGGAGCATCACAATGCTTCATCCTCTCTTCATAGAATTTTCCAAACACTTTGATGTTTTCTTCCACACTAGACATGTCCTCGCAGCAAGAACAGTTGCCCGACTCGTAGTCTATGCCGGTCTCCATCAGCGGGTGAAGTCGCCTGAGTTTTTCCGGCACAAGAGCGATTTTGTTACATAGTTATTTTTTATGTTAGGAACGAATACATTAACTATTACTCATACTATTTGGTTAGTTATGGAAATTATAGGGATTTGTGAAGCTAGACTTAATCTGCTCTCGAACAATCAAAGGCAACACATATTGTTAAAAAAATATCATATTTTAATGTTTAGAAATCAAGCATACGTGGAAATATTTTATGGTATTAGAGTAAAAAATAATAATTATTAGTTTTTATCATTGACTCCGAATTAATTTTGACTTGTACTCTGAATTACTTCTCACAATTAATAAATTAAAACTCGTCAAATCAAATTTACTAACAAATAATCGCATAAGGATCTAATTTTATAAAACTAAAAGTTGGTTGGTAATTTAATCATCCAAACCTTTAGTTATATTTGCCCGATAGCCAAAAGGTTTGTTTATAATGGAGGGAAAATGTTGAATCATAACACACAAAAGGCTTTGAGTTATTTGGAATAAATGATTAAAAACAAAAATACCACCTAAATCACTTTAAATTTATTCAAAATCAATGTGCATAGGACGAGCGGTAAACGTGCATATGTGTTGGATATAAATTCGAGAATAAATAAAATGCAAAAATGAGAGAAACTCACATAAGAAACTTTCCTTTCTGTAGATGCTCTGAGACACTGAGCTAGTTTAAATTTTTCAACATCCTCGTACATGATCAACTCACTTTTGTTCCTTATGTAGTATTCCTGCTTCATGCATTACAATATTAGCACATGATAATAATGGTTTATACCAATCCTACGATAGCTGTCTCAGGCCTAAACAATATAGTACCTGGAATAATTTGGGCAGTTCAGAGTTTATGGCCGTGTGGTACACCCTATACAGCATTTCCTTAACAGTGCATACAGTATCAAACAAAAATTTTAAACGATATCTTTATCTCACGACAACAATGGAGTAAACTGATTCCACACAATCCTCAACTGCACATATGGAGCATCACAATGCTTCATTCTCTCTTCATAGATTTTTCCAAACACTTTGATGTCTTCATCCTTAATAGAGATGTCCTAGTAACAAGAGCATATGCACGATTCATAGTCTCCATCGGGTGCTATCAGCTGCTGGAGTCGCTTATCAATATGAATTTTTTGGCACAAGAGCAATTACGTAACATACTTGTTTTGATGTTAGGAGTGAATAGATTACATGTTAGTTAGAATATTTGC
>JAULKK010325532.1:0-11165 GCA_032355705.1 Rubia peregrina | reverse complement strand
ACACAAGATTAGCCAAGAACGTTCAACGTTCATAAACCTCTCTCATTTGCTACACAAAACAAACATGACAAAGAATTCAACACTATCACATTTATCTAGCATTCATCAAATCATCAAAAACATTAGAAACTCTAACCCATGTTCTTGGATTTCATATCAAAGGAAGGGAGAATTAGCTACTTTCTCCAAACCCTAACACATAATCATAAAAGCAATTCATATAATCAAACTTCTAACATCATTAATGGATTCAACAACCAAATTCAAGCACAATAAATACACAATAGAGAAAGCATTAAATAGATATAAGTGATTATCAAGACATAGATAAGGAAGCTTCAATCCATTACTCCCAAGGAGATTACTAACCTAGATAATGAAAACCCATAACAAATCTACAAGAATTCATGGAAGGAATGAAAAAAACTAAGAAAATATTATGGAAACTAGGGTTTTGAGGCCCAATGTCGGGCTTAGACAAATGGGGAAGAAGGGGGGCTATTTATAGTCCAAGGAAATAGAGAGAAAATGCCAAAATTGTTAAATTCTGGGCTGATGTTGCGGGCCACAAAGATGTCTTGCGGCCCGCAGAGGAGCTGCTGTCCTCTTCTTATTTGTTTCGCCACGGGTGAACTGCTTATCCGTTTTGAGAGTTCTTGTAGTTGATTTTATTGTACTCATGAAGATGAATCCAATGGTACTACCTGCAGAGGCTATTTGTTCTTGGATCATTCTCAGAACTTGGTTCAAACTTTCGGATCACAATTCATCCACTTCTTTGTCTTCCTTCTTCCCTTTATCTTCTATCACTTTGTAAGTGGCCTTCCTTCTTCTACAATTCTTATGAATGACCTTCTTCAATGATAGTATCAAAATAAGCTCACATGTTATCAAAATAAGCTCACATGTAAGTCTTCAAATATTCAAAGATAGTCTGCAAAGTCTTCCAACAATTTCCTTGTTACACAAAATCCTCTAGAAAAGTAATAAAAGCACAAAGTCACTCATAACTTTCCTTAGAAAATTACAAGGAAAAAATCCATACATAGAGCACAAAAGTGTACAATAGTGAATCCAATAAGTCTCAAAATAACCGTATAAAATGGACAAATCAACGTCCCACTTTCTTGGAGGGACAAATATGCAAAAAGTACAAGTTCACACGTAAGTTCAAATTCGATTATGATTGAATCGTAAAAGACTATTGCCATCCCTGATGGAACTTACAAGCCTTGAGTATAAAAATTAAGTGGGGTGAGTCCCACAAACACTCTCACAAGTTCTTCTGATTAACTTTGGATACTTCCAGGAATCATTTATTTACTCTAGACCACTTACTAGCAAATTTCCAAAAATGATGGATGAAATTTTATTCTCATTTACTTTCATAAAAAACCTAGAATATATAAATCTGCATGATTCTACGAGGGAGAAATAAACATTCCCATAGCTCGCATCGATCAGACCTTACTGAAAAAATCATTTAAATGATCATTCACTGCTCCCCATTCGTGCCTCAATGACCCTATGTATTAACTTGAACTACAAAATATAATCTTCCACCTAGAGGGAAAATAATGGACACGTATGGTCCATTTACAAAACTTTGGGGGCCACAGTGTAATTTTCATAAACTTTTAACAAATACTAATTGTTTAGTTTATGGTTTCTTCCTTTAATTCATTCGAGCACGATTCAGAACCTTATGTTCATGTTGTGGTGAATTGAATATATGTATCTCCAATTTTGTATTGCGACATCCCACTTTCTTGGAGGGAGTTAAGTGCAAAAAGTAAAAAATTGAACCAAAATGACCGCAAAAAATATACACATCACACACACTCTCAGACAGGGAAACTTTTTGGCATATAGAATTAGTAATTTGGCCACAAGAAATTATCAAAATATCCTTAATTATCAGGACTTGGATCCAAGAACTAAGGGAATGCTACACCTGGATAGGATACAAGTGCTTACAATTAGACTAGATCTCAGGATTGGATGCAAGTTGTATTAATCTGTTTTAATCTCAGATTCTGGAACAGAATGGAAGAGTTTCAAATTTTCAAAATGGAATGAGGAACAACATGGAGCAAGATAGAAGGAATGATATGAATGAGAAATCTATCTCCATTGACGAAACTATTTCACTATTGGATCAAAACTTCAAAGGTTATGTCAAGGATCCCCTAAGTAATATGACTAGTCCTATGATGAGAACCGGGAAGAAAATTAGGGATTCAGTATTAAATGCCTAAATCCAGCATACATGTGAAGACAACAGCGTGCATGAAGAAAAGGCCAAAGATAATTGTCTTGGAAGCATCTCACCACCATTTCGAAGAAAACTTAAAAGTTTCTTGGAAGACCTTGGCCAAGATTTCAAAATACTCATTTCCCACTTTTTTTTAGTGAGGCTGTGTATTCCTCAAAGTGCTTCAAGTTTAGAGATTGAAAATCGACATTAGGTTTATTATTTTTGGCCATGTTGATTTTAGAATATTATCTCGGCTAAACTAATTAATCTTTTGAAGATTTGAAAAGATTGGGTAAGGTTAGCTAATTGGGTAAGGTTAGCTTGGTTAAGAAGTTAGCTTTGGCCAAGCTATTTAAATTTTAGCCAAAATTAATTAGTTTGTTAGGATTAGGACATTTAGTTGTAGTTAGTTTAGAACAAAGAAGACAAATTATGTCTGAACTATATTTCTGAAGAATCCTGTATTCTTCATGCTTTGTCGATTTCACCCTATAGAACGGCAGACATTGCCGATTTTTTACACACAATTATATACATCATATTTTCATAAATTTGAGTTTTCTTCTTACTTGCGAGCATCCTTTAAACTTGCAACTTTAAATCCCTTCAAACATGTGAGCTAAACTTACGAGATTAGTGATTAAGTTTGTGCAACTAGTGCTTAGTTTAATGCAAATTCATCCTTTGTGTTAATTTGTCAGAGAAATTAAAGTTCTGTCTTAGATTAGAAGTTCGTTTGGGTTGTCTTCGATTGAAAGACTGTGCTACGGATCCTTTGGTATCGGTTGCTTCTAAAATTTCACAATCCAGAATTTTTGCAAGGGGATTCATACCAAGGAGGATTTGGATGTCAAAACCTCCAGCTCAGACAAAATGGAAGAGCTTCTATCAATAGAGAATATCAAAGGAAAAAGGATCTAGAGCTCAAAGGAGAACCATCAGAAGTGATCACACAATCATACTCATTACCCTATTATCTCTTTAGTTAATAGATGGTTATAACAAAAGGATAGCCTTTATCCCATCATTTAACTTTACTTAGATTTTTTTTGAATTATGGCTGGTTATTTTACATTAATACTATCGGCTGCTTCTAAAATTTCACAATCCAGAATCTTCGCAAGGGAATTCATACCAAGGAGTATTTGGATGTCAAAACCTCCAGCTTAAACAAAATGGAAGAGCTTTTCTATCAATAGAGGATATCAAAGGAAAAAGGATCTAGACCTCAAAGGAGAACCATTAGAAGTGATAACACAATCATACTCATTACCCTAATATCTTCTTAGTTAATAGATGGTTATAACAAAAGGATAACCTTTATCTCATCATTTCACTTTACGTAGATTTTTTTTTTTGGAATTCTGGCCGGTTATTTTACATTAATACTTGGGGTGGAGATGTTGTAGCCGGAAACACTACTAAAAAACTTCTTTGTAATAACTTACTTTTGGTAAGCCAACTAAGTTGTCTTTTGCTACCTTTTTTGTACAATTATTGGTTAAAGTATGAACTTGAACCATTTCCATGTACTTCATTATTACTCATTTTTCACAAGGTTTACACGTATCCCCATTAAGATGGGTTATCTTAAAGAAGAAAAAAAATATTGTGTTTGAATATAATATTTATAAAAGGTATTAGGAACATTATAAGAAAATTAAAATAAATGAAAATATTACATTGTGAAAGAATAAGAAAATTTAATCTAAAAAATAGGGTATCATACATATATGTCTTAATTTTGACTTCAAAACACCCCTTATTATTATAAAAAGTTATGTTACAAACCGCCTAATTGTTTGATGGATCATTCTGTAATTAACTCAAATTATGGTTTAGATGTTTTTTTGGTAAAATGAAGGGTAAAAGGAGGAATGTTGATGTTTGCATGTAGTTTGGATTTTTTTTATTAAAAAAAGTTGTTGAATAGAGTTTGGAGGTTTTATAGTAGTTTGAATTATTTATTTATTTTGCATGCAATTTTACTACAATCAGTGATGTTTTGTTCTTTTCTTTGTGTACATATTGTTTGTGTTGATGTTTTTGCACATCCAGTTGATTTGTCTCATTATCTGTTGACTTTTATCGCTTTTATAATTTTTATTGTACAGTATAGATGAGACTTATTGTTATGAATCTACTTGTGAAAATTTTGGATTGCAAAATTTTGAGAAAACTCTTAACGAAGGTTGATCTAAGCACCCTCTTGAAATCAAGAAGACACAAATGAAGTCTAATCAAGAACACAACTTTATGATCTTCACTAACACAAGGGACTCATTCGCATGAAACAAAGCACTAGTTACATCAAATCAACAAAAAGAACTGCTATGGTTCTAAGCACTAATTTATAATGGAAATAAATCTAATGGCTTAATGCTTAGTAAGCAAATAGTATAAACTCAAATTTTGACTATATGATGAATAAAGGTGTATTCAATTCGTCCAAGGTCTTCCCTACATATGGGGTATAGTTCGGCCAGTACAAATTAGAAAGAAGACATGGTTTGGTAATTCCCGTCAAAATTGGAAAGACTTATGATAGTTTAAAGAAACTAAAATCATATCAAACTAAAATACCTAAAACCAAGGTAGATATGGTCGAATTCATCAAGCGAAAGTCTTGAATGAATATTTTCATACCTAATCCTACCAATTTAAAGTCTGATCAAATTAGAAACGAATATTATCAACCCCAAATTAAAGCATGACCGAAATTAAACTCTTTCAAAGCCAACATGGCTTAGTTTACGGGCCTTATTCTAAAATAAGTAAAATTACAATGATCACACTACCTCACTAAAAAAATTCATTGGGAAAAAGAGTATAATGTTCTTCACGATGTCTTCATTATTTAGAAACTCTTGAACAATCCAAGACAATTTCGAATTAGTCTTCAACTCTTCAACATGAACCTGATCAATTAAAGAATTCAATGTCGCATCTCTAAGCATCCTCCTTGCCCTAGTCATAGGACCAACCATGTCACTTAGACGATCTCGAAAAAATCCCTTGAAGATTTTGATCATGTTGAGGCACGCCGGTTGACACGGCCGTTGACATGGCCCATGCAGGTGACAAAGTCCATGCAGGTGAAGCTGGCACAGAGGATGACATGGTTTGTGCTTCTATATTTGTATCACGTATACTTCCTTAAGTTTAGGAAGGATTGATCTTTTCATTGTTTATGTTGATGTTTAAAACTTTTCTTGTTGTTGATGTTTCAGTTTTAGTGAAGAAACACCTGATAATGACAATGTTTTATATTTTCCTCATTCGATGTTCTAATTTTAAGTCAAATTGATGTTGGGTGGGCGATGGAAGTTGGATGAAGTTTAAAGGATGGTAAATGCCAAGCGTAGAAGGATGGGATCGTATCATATTGGTGTTTCTAGAAGGAGTTTTCTATTGTTTGTTATGATTTAGATGGACGGAATAGTTTTAAAATATACTATAATTACTCGTGTAAATATTTCTTTTGTTTGATTTTCCATTGGTATGGACTAGGTCCAAAGGATAGCTCATACAGAATTATACATTAAGCCCCAACCAAGATCAGGAAATGGTCGCATAACAAATTAAAATTTTGTAGAGGGCGACACATAAACCTCCACAGCATACCTACGATTTCTACTAGCTGAGATGTGCTACCATGTATAGCATCGTGGGGAAGAAAATAGGACACGATGTGGCCACGATTTCCTCAACATGAAATATGCGTTGAGCTACGTCTCGACGTCTATAAATAAGAGAGAAAACAAAACAAGGTAGACACTCATTACCATTTACCCTATTAAATATCACATTTAGGCCCTGTCCAGTTGGACTTCTTTGATACTGAATTTAGTTTATTAGTGTTAAATTTGATTTAGATAAAGTCTTGGGAAAGACGGTCTCTTTCCATAGCCTTATGGAAAGACGGGATTTAATTAAAATAATAAAAGATAAAATGTCTTAGTTGCAATATTAAAATTTTATTATATAACATGTAGTAGTTATAAAATTTATAACCCGATTCATGCAACCCGAAAATTTTATCTTCATTTCTTCTAATTTATACTTTAAACCTTGGTCTTTCCATGACTTATGAAAAAACCATCTTTCAAGAGACGGATTCGATTTATTTGTGCTGAATTCAGTTTATGTTGAGTTTAATTTATTGGTGTTGAGTTTACTTTATTGGTGTTTAATTTAATTTATTGACTCAACCCAAAAAGACTAAAATAACCATTGAATTTAAACTGAAGTGAGATGCCCCTTTGGATCCCTACCAAGGCCACCGCTGGAAATCAAGCCCGCCGAAAACCACCCTCCCTCCCAAGCTCGCAGCCCAAGCCCTCTAGAGCCCTCCTTCACACCATCGTCCCTATTCCCATTCCAACCTCAACACCGCTCACTCACCGCCTTCCCACCATCAGACAGCTACCAACCTCTAGCTGAACCGCCTACGTGCACACCTAGCTCTACTCAATCGAGCAGCTGTTGCGACATCTCACCGCAGAGACCAGCCTGCATCGTTGACCTGGCGAGAAGAAGCTCATTTGATTCAGTCGTCGGTGCAGCGAGCCCCCGAAAGTTGCGCCATGCACCGCCAGCTCAGGCCCAAGCAGCACTAAGTGTCACTCATCCCGCGTTATCGCCAGCGAAGCTCCAGCCTGGCGAACTAGCTCCACTCGAGCCTTTCCCAGCCGTGTCAATCATAGGCAAAGCGAGTCCCGACAATGGCACCACTTGCACTATCAGCGCCGCAAAAGGTCACCAGCGAAGTCCAATTTGCAAGAGGCAGTAGCTATGCGCACACCCACCTCCACGCATTCGACAAATATGCTTGAACGACATCAGTTCCGGCTGCCCACCATCCCCAGAACCTCCAGTGGTGAAGCCCAAAATTGACCCTAACTGGAGCAGCGACGGTGGCATCTGGAGCAGTGGCCGTGGCATCAAAATCAACCTGATATGGAACCGTGGAGTCGGATTCAAAATCAACCTGATATCAACCTGGTGTGTCGTTGTTTTGTAGAGACACCCTTGGTTATTGCTGGTGATGGTGAAACTCGGAAGAAAATGATGATCGCGACGGCATAGGCGAAGTCGGCGGTGGCGCTGAAGAAAGAGGTGGATTTATTGGTATTCGCCTTTTTTTTTATAAACAAAAATTCCAGTTTTCATCTAATGGGCAAAAGCATAATTACTTTGAATGCCAGCCAAAAATTATCGGAGTTGATAGTTTGGTATTTTTATGAATTATTTACATTTTGGCACTTTTGAAATCCATAGGGTTTTATTGGCATTTCGTAATAAATGTATGATTATTTTAGCACTTTGTATAAAACTATCTACTCATCATTTAGGTTTGCGGGCCAAGGCCTAAAAATGAACCATGAACGATTAGAATAGATTCCCACATCAAAAGAATGAACAATTTAAGAGCTTTCTCCAACATATTTAACGAGCAATTCATTTCTCAACAAATTATGCAGTCATGCAATGAGTTCAAAACAAATTATTAAGGAATACCGTGTGCACGCCGCATTTAGTGGCATGCACCAATTTTTGGAGGGTATAAGCCAATGCGGCTGATACCTACTATTAGATTAAAAAAATATATTTGTTACTTCTTAGGAATATATATACTTATATATATAATAATTAAAAGAGACACAGCAATTTAGGTAAAATTATCGACGTAATAAACATAGATTTACGAAAAAGAATTAAATAAATGGATGAGATTGTAGAAATTTAATTTTAATATAAAATCATCAATAAAAGAAATGTGTGATAAATAGTAAGACTGCGTGTACTAAATTATCTATTTTTATTATTCTATAATGGTTGAATTTTATTTATTTTATTTTTAATGATTTTTCTAATGACTTCTATCTTTTTTTTAGCAAATCAATGATTTTCATTCATTAAATTTATTTTGTGTATTTTTTAAAATTCAAAATCCACTATTTATTTTATTTAAAAATTTATGTCTAAAATTAGAAGTCAGAAATAAAGGATTATAATGAGTACTCTCTCCGTCCCACCTTCATTTACAGAGAGAGAAAGATGAAGTAAAAATTTTGGCCATGTAAAATGACTGCATTACCCCTCATCTACCACCCACCATCCCTATTGCAATCGCCGCCACCATCACTGCATCCTCCGCCACCACCTACGCAACAACAGCAGACTGACCTCCTGTAAAAGATTATAACACCGACAACACCACCTTCACTGAAAATTGAATTCAAAAATTGAAAATCTCAATTCCTAATCGAATTCAGAAATCAAAACCTTTAATATCAAAATCCAACAATTATACCTCATTTGAATTCAACAAAATCCAATCAAATTCAACAATTGAAAACGGAAATCAACAATCTAACACCTTGTCAAACTCAACTAAGAGGTAATATTCTGATGGAGGTGATGAGATGGTGATGGGTGAGATGCGACGAAGAGGAGATGGTGATGGAGGAGATGCAATAGAGATGGGAGAAATCAACAATCAAATCAAAATTAATGGAGACGGGTGGATGAAAGATAAGCGACGGAGATGGGTTGATGGAGGATATGCGATGAAGAATAAGAAGCATAGTAATAGATAAAACGAAATTGAAAAAAGGATAAACCAATAAAGATGTGGCTATGGAGGAGATGGGTGATTGCAGGAGATGCGAAGGAGACACAAAGTTTAGGGGGAGATGCAACGGAAGAAGGTGTGATGAGATGTCAAATGCATGTATTTTTTGAAGCATTTAACATCTCTTTTGTTATCTTTTTGTTGTAAGAGTATTAGAATTAGGTAGATTTACATCATAAGGGGTTTAGATGACCATTTTTGGGTTTCATACCTAAATCATTCATTTTGTAACATATTTTGAGTCTAATGGATTTGTGTTCTTATGAGTAATGTGTTCACTTTATACTCTCTTTTTAGCACACTTGAAACTCATATTTGTAATAGATTAGGGTTTTATGTAAGGTTAATGGATGTTTTGTTAATAAGATGATTTAAGATTTCTATCTTAACTCTTTAGTTTAAGGGGTTTTCAGAATGCCCTTTGTGATAATGATAATGAATTGATGATTCAAAATGGAGATTCAAGAGAAGAGCTTAGAAGTGAAGACCAATATATGATTTCGTACAAGAAAAGATCCTGATTTAAAGAACGAAGATCAGCTGACCGGCACAAAGACCGGTCTGCCGATCGACCAGGTGCAACTGACCGAGCGCACGGCCCACACCAAAGAGGCAAAACAACCCTCGAATGGAAATTTGTTCCCCTGCTCGGTGGAGTGCGCGGCCGCGCTTGTTGGGTGTGCGATCTGGAAAATTTTGTCTTTTTGTCGATATGATAATTGTTATTTGATGTTAGGTTGTAATTCGGGGTGATAACTAATTATAATTGTTGAATAATGAAATATCTTTGGTTTAGGATGAATTTGAATGGGTTTACCTAATTATCTGGCTCACTAATAATGTCTCGCATGAACACTGACCCTCGTAGTCGTTATTAGTAGATATACTTGTACTACCTATATGTTTCTCATTTGTAGGATATTGTGTTAGTTTTGTTTGATCTCCATGTTTATTTCTCCTCGGGGCATTCTATGATGCAGATCTTCTAATATGACCCGAGGATTAGGGCTATTTTATGGCGCCGATCGCCCATTGTAGCTATAACCAAGGAGAGGTGAGAAATGTCTTCACTCGAAAGGTGTTGACAAGTTCTCCATAATACATGGTCAATGCATGATAGTAGGATAATTAGTCAATGATTAAAGGATAACTGGAAATGTAAACCAATTGCGCCCAATACTCGCTATAATATTAGTTACATCTTTTGTGCTAGTGTGATCGTATTTACGTCGCTCGATCTAATCGTTTGGTAATTTAGTTACTTAAAGTAGTCATTGTGTTTTCTAAACTCAAAACCCCCAATTTTTCTACCACACACTTAGGAGTACTCTTTAGAAGTAATTTATAAAGGATTATAGGGGGTATTCCTTTTGCAAAATATATTTTTTAAATCTGACATTTTATAAAAGAAATTACAAGATACTATCAAATAAGCTAATAAGAATATTACTCCCTCTGTCCCATGGGAATTCGCACAAAATCCTTTTCACGATCTCTAAAATATATGTTTAGACATAAACATATGCAACTGCTTTTTAAAAACACATGCAACTGTGTATAATAACGACACATAAAAAGATGATATTTCGAAATTACATATTATGACAAATCTAACAATATTCCTTGCGACAATATTATTATTCATATGTCTATGCAGATATGTAGTTAAAGTTCTACAATTTTGACTGTCAAAAAGTAAGTGTGCAGATTTAGATAGAATGGATGGAGTATATTAAATGAAGATAAAGTAAAATACATGAATAATATCATTTGAATATTTCAACACCATCATTTGTCACATCATCCTTCAAAAACATTCATTTAAGAGATGGTCTCATGTGAGGCAAACTAAACTTTATGCAATGACTTTTATGCAATTCTAACTATATTTTAGATTCATAGAACTATCTATAATAATTTTACAGAGACCTATCGCTAATATTTTTTTAATGGAATTTTTGTCCAATTTTCCCATCATTTTCCTGCCATCTGCAGCCCACAAAAAATTAAAAAAAATGAAAAAAAAATATTTTAAATATTTTAAATATAAAAATTAATATGATCATCAAACTGAAAATTATGAACATCAGCAAAAAATAGCAGAACATCAACGAAAAATCATAAAACATCGACTAAAAAATTGTAGCAAAAAATATATTTAAAACAAAAAATAGCAAAGAAAATTGAAAAATAAAAGTAATAAAAAATTGAAAAACGTTGACTACAACTAAAAAACATAAAAACATCAACAAATATTCAATTATCATTTAA
>JAULKK010325521.1:0-11165 GCA_032355705.1 Rubia peregrina | reverse complement strand
ATGCTCCAACTTGAGGAGGAGTATTAAGGAATAGTGATATTTAGCAATATTACTTGTAATTGTAATTAGATTAGAATACATTTTCTAATCTGGTATAGGTCTTTGTACTACTATATAATGTACCCCAGAGCATGAATAAAAACACAATCATTGCCCCGTAAATATTCTTCAGAATCTATTAGACTGAATGAGTTTGAGATTAAGGATTTGGATCAAGGTATTTAAAAGTTCATGAAAGATTTCGACATATGTAAGAGGACTTCGATAACTGGGGTACATATATACTAATTTTTAAAATGTTGAAGATAGTTTTTGAGCAAAGTTTCCAAAAGAATTCAAAGAGATTAGATGGCACAAAAATTTCTTTATGGAAAATATGTGGAGTTCGTCTCTTGCGAGACCTTCTTACCGTAACACCAAGGACTAAAGGGAAAATAGTAAAATGGAAAACCAAAATTAGGGGTAATATAAAAAATCTAAACTTCTATATGAATAATACAAAAAAATATAGGGACCACACAGCAAAAAATATAAATAGACTCAGCACCTTCTTCTCGCCAGCTTCATCGTCAGCTCCTCACCTCTTCCCATATGCTGCAATGCCTCCACCGCCTTGCCTCTCCGCCATCGCCTCCTCTTCTCCGTCGGCGCCTCGCCTTCTCCGGCGTCGATACGACATGTGAAAACTATATCTGAAATCTAACTCCTCGCCTTCTCTGCCATGTAACATCTCAAAATCGGAAGCCTCGCCTTCTCCATCGTCACCGCCTCGCCTTCTCTGTCGTTGTCTCACTTTCTCCGGCATTGATCCGACGTGTATTTGTTATGTTTATCCTTCGATTATCGGATGCCTACCTCTGAAATGGGTCCCTAAAATTGATTGAGAAATCTATCTCTATTCGCTGAAATCAATCGTTGAATTCCTATCCTTCGTTCATTGAAAATGATCGGATACAAAGACGCCGGCGTCGAATTTGTGATTTGCAGAAAATCTCCGGTGAGGATTTACAGAACACCGACATCGAATTTCTGAAACACCAATTCGTCTGGCCTCTGTTTGCTAAAGTCCATCGCCGGAAACCTAATCTAAAATCGATTTGTAGATAATCTCCAGTAAGGATTTGCATAACGTCGGTATTAGGGTCGGATTCCGGTAATACTATAGCCTAATTCAGTTTAGGCTGGAAAAAAAATTTATTGGGCTAATTTTGAGCCTTAATACTCTAATTCACATCTAACTAATAACACATCAAACTAAAAATAAATATCATTAATTAAAAAGTAAATATCATCAAATGAAAACTCTAAATAATCAAATTTAATAATAAATTAAAATAGTTATCAAACTAAAATAGTCAAACATCAAAATTAAAACAATTAAAAAATAAAATATAAAAATCAAAGAAACACATCAAAATAATCAAACATCAAATAAATATTCTAAAAAATAAATATTGAATATTAAATAAATATAATTTAACATCAAATGAAATATTATAAACATCAATATTAAAATTTAAAGGATCAATTCATACGATTGAAACATCAAATAATACATTAAATCGTATGAATATCAATTTTTATAAATGACATGCTGAAAAGTTAAAACATCAATCAAAATGAAAATATATGTTAAAAATTCAATTAAGATGGTAAAATATCTCAAACTAGTGTTGAGAATATAAATTCCACTATTGTTGCATTTGAAAAAAACTATTTTGTCGTTCCACTTCTATCCACTGAAGTTATTATATTTTTGACATGATAATTTAAAATGTGAGATGATACGTATTACATTATGTATATTACAGATGAACAAGATATAAAACATCATTCACCGACAACTTAAAATCAAAGGAATTCAATGAATCATCACTAGCACAACAAAACATATAAAATTAGCCTATAAAAGTGACAATTTAATTTGAAGTTTTACGTTTGCATGTGAAAATGTCGATCACTATAACTATCGAACCATTAAACATCATTCATTACAAAGGATTCAAATGCACTAAAACATTGCTAACATAAATACTGGAAAATTTCAAATTAAGTTAAGACATCAATAACAATCAAGCACCTTAACACTAACAATCAACCATCATAACTTAAAAATCAATTTCAAACAATACATCATAAACAATTAAATTCTATTTCCCCCCAACTTGTTTCCCTTCGCAGCTGGTTTTCTCACAAACTTGCCTTCCTGCTCATTTTGAAGAGGATGGTTCTCATACTCCATCAACACAGATATCAAAGGTTGATTACGGTTCTCTATTCAAGGAAACACCTTCAGAGAATGGTTCCTCATACCATTATTTTTATTAATTCATCAATAGCATCATAGATCTCTAACATGGAAAGTATTCCTGTGAAATAATATTAAACATCACATACAGTAACAAAAACATCAACATCTTAATTAAAGCATCACAATAGCACACATAACATTACTGACAACTATATTGAGAAACATTATATACAGTATTTAAAACATGAATATGAAAATTTAAAAACATCAACAACACAAACTAAAATATCAAAAGAACAAAACTGAACATCAGTTGCATACTTAAATATGAAAACACCACAAGCATCGAACACTAAAATTATAACATTACACCAACACACATAACAATAGATCGTAAACATGAAAGATCAAAGATAGATCAGAAACATCAACAACAGTATCTAAAACATCCCAGCTGGAAAAAAACCTAAAGTTCCTACTTCTTTCTTGATTGCGCGAACAATGGGCATGTGTTGTTAGACATCTAAGAAACAACAACACAAAAATTAACACAAATAGTAACATAACCGTAAGATATCACACACAATAAAAACCCTAAGATGACTCTCATACTCCATCAACGTACATATCAAAGATCGATTACGGTTCTCTGTTCAAGGGAACACTTTTAGAGCATAGTTCCTCATACAATATTTTTTATTAACTCATCAATAGCACCATTGAGCTCTAACATATAAAGTATTATAGTGAAATAATGTAAAACATCACATACAATAACAAAAATATCAATATCTGCAGTTAAAACATCACAACATCACACATAACATCACTTACAACTATATTGAGAAACATCAAATACAGTATTTCAAACATTAGTATCAAAATTTTAAAACATCAACAACACAAACTAAAATATTAAAAGAATAAAACTAAACATCATTTGCATACCTAAATATGAAAACACCACAAGCATCAAACACTGAAATTATAACATTACACCAACAGTTATAACAATACTTAGAGCTTAAACATGAAAGATCAAAGATAGAACCAGAAACATCAACAACAGTGTCTAAAACATCACAGCTGGAAAAAATGTACAGTTCCTACTTCCTTCTCGATTTCACCAACAGTGGGTATGTGTTCTTAGACATCTAAGTAAAAGCAACAACAATTTTTTTTAGCACAAATAGTAAAAAAAAATCATAAGATATCACACACAATCAAAACAAAACCTAAGATATCACACTTTAAAAATAAATAAATTAAACCTATATTAAGGGGAGGGATATTTATTAGGGTCCCCAATCCTAACCAAAATATTTGACAGTGTCTTTACAAAAGTGATAGTCAAGAGATAACTTGACTTTTTACATGATTGATACAATAGGCAATATATTTGCCATTTTCTCCCTGGATCTATATACCAAAATGATAAGACATAGGTGGTAATTGGAAGTGATTCCAATTTTAGCATCTCCACCCCTCGTGTTAATGCTAAAAAAGGCCATACTTCCAGTTTCCCCCATGTTTTGGTGAGTCTGTTCCATCTAGCTTGCAAGATGGTTCCTGGAATGCCAACGTTTGACTGATGTGTTTGCAGCCATTCATTCTCCTCTGTTTGAAATGAGAACCTTGTTTCCTCTTTGTCAACAAAAACTGGCACTTCTCGGTTTTTTTTGCACCCTTAAACTTGCATCCAAATCTGCACCAGAAAAATGATTTCAGCAGTATCCATTCAATGAACTCTCAAGGTAGGCATATTCAACCTGTCAAGGTGTAGGAAACCCCTAATTTATGATCAAGTTGAGAAAAATTTAAGATCTGACATTGATAGATTCTTTTTGAAGCTTGTTTGGCTAATGCATTAGCCACTTGGTTTCCTTCCCTCAGAATATGAGAAAGCTGCATTTCAGTTAAAGAATTGTGTAGTGTGTGTGCTGTGTCAAAGTGTTGCCATGGAGCTATGTAGGGGTCTGTAATGCTTTGAAAAACTTGCACACTCTCAGTTTCAATGGTGAACTGGTTGATTTCTAAAATTGTAGCCAGATCAATCCCCTTTTGGACAGCTAGAAGTTCAGCATGAAAATTGGATAAAGCAGTTATGAAAGAGATAGAGGCAGAAATGAAATTAGCATCAGGATCTCTTATCACTGCTCATATTCCACAAAATGATTTCCCTTTTTCCCATGAAGCATCTACATTGATTTTAAAATGAGCACAAGAATTTTTCCAGTTCACTATACTGATTTAGGCTTTGCAGGGCTGTTGAGCCTGGGTATAAAACCAGTTGTTACCCAAAATCTGTCATCCATTTTGTGAAAGACTACTAATTTTTTTTTAATGAAAAGCCAGAAAAGTGTCCTCTTTGATGAGTTTCAAGATTTGGACAATGTTAGGCTTAATCTCATAAAAAATAGTTATTTCTAGCATTCCACATATTCCCGATTGTAAAAGATGGCAGTATGGTCACAAGTTGAGAATGTAGGGCAGAGGATCACTTGTATGACCAGTAAAAAGTCATTCTATCAAAGATTGATGGAAAATTAGGTACTGTAATGCCTAAAGCAGAGTTAATCTCATCCCACATTTGCTTGGAAAATGTGTATTCATTGAAAAAGTGAGACATGAAGTCCAAATTGCAGTACATAGAGCATTTAGAAGCAAGTGAGATTTTAGAGAACATTAAAATATCATCAAAAGGCAAGACAACATCAACTAATCTCCATAATAGTATTGAGACTTTTTTGGGCAAGTATTCATTCCAGACCTATTTCAATGATCTAAAATTACCTCTATTTGCAACAATTATCTGATGTTCCGATTTGAAAGAGAACATTCCATTTTTTACTGGCTTCCATATCATTCTATCTTCCTTATCTAGTTGTATTTTTTATTCCTGCAAAAAGATAAGGATGTCAGGATTGAGTTGAGTAAAGTAAGACATGTAGAGGGCCTTGTTATTTACAAAATCAACTACAGATAAGTCTTGGTAGATTAGGTCAGTGGCAAAACGTCTATGAGAGGACCAAAACCTGTCTAGTTGGATGTCCAAAAGTTTGACAGTTCATTCCCAATTAAAACCCTAGTGTTGGAACTTTCCAAGGGATCCATTTTAACAATTCTTTTCCAATTTTGAGAGTTTCACTTGTTCTGTGGTAGTGACCACATGAATTGAGCCCATGGTGTAATTCCATGTTAGAATTTCCACCATAGCTTCAGAGAAAAAGTGTCTATAATGTCATTTAGTCATCTTAAACCTAATCCATTCTGTTCTAGTGGGTAACACATCTTATCCAAACTAATCCAAATCTTTTTGTTTCCATGTTTCCCTTCTCCCCTAATTTTTTTTATGGTTTTCCTTTTAAAGACTTTAACTGCAGATTTAGGGGGTTCTGTTACAGCCCAAAGATGTTGTGGAATAGAGTACATAACTAATTTAATGAGAGTCAATCTTCCAGTAGTGCTCAACCTTTTTTTCAGTTTAAAAGTTTCTTGTCATAGATTTCTATCAGAGAATGGAAATAACATGCTCTTGTTCTTCCTTTGAAAATAGGGCAACCTAAATAATTGAAAGGGAAAGTACCAGGTTGAACCTTAAGTTCATTTCTAATTAAGATTTCCTGAGATCTTGTGGCTGAATTACTTATGAAGAAGTTGCTTTTCTCATAATTGATCTTCTGTCCAGAGGTGGTTTAAAAAACTTCTAGGGTTGCCTTTAGCCTAGTTATAGTACTTCTAGTGGCTTAAAAAAATAATATTGTATCATTTTCATAATTAAGATGTGAACATGGAATTGAACCAGTTGGGAGATAATAATATTTCAGCTTCCTATTAAAAAAGCAGAATTGTAGGGTTCTAGAGAACGCTTCAGAAAATAAATTAAAGAGAAGAGGTGATAGATGGTCACCCTGTTTGATACCACTTGTAGGTTGAAAGAAACCTGCAACCTTACCATTAATTAGGACAGAAAACCATGCAGAAGATAGGTTGGATATGATAATGTTAATGAATTCAGGCAGAAACCCAAATTTAGATAGAACGGTAGAAAGAAATGACCATCTAACCCTATCAAAAGCTTCTGTAAGATATAATTTGAAGATACAGTTTTGTGCACCATTTTTATTGTTTAGGAATCTTATTAGCTCCTTTAGATGAATGACATTATCTGTTATTTCTTTCCCTTTAGTGAAAGCCGATTGATTGTCAGAAACTAATCTAGGCATCGGGCAACCTAACCTGTTAACTAACAGTTTTGTGAAGATCTTGTTAATGAAGTTAGTGAGGGATATGAATCTGTAATCTGAAAAGGTAGCAGAAACTTCTTTCTTGGGAGTTAAGCATATCCATGAGCTAGCAATACCCGGGGGTAGTTTACCTCCTTTCATAAACTCAAATGCTGCCTCTAATACATTTTCACCAATAATGTCCCAGCTATGTTTGTTAAAGGTGGCAGTATAGCCATCTGGTCTGGGTGTACCATTCTAGTTCAGAGAAAGTACTATTTCTTTTAATTCTTGAATGGTTGGATTAGTCATTAGAGCCTTGTTATCCTCAAGTGTTACTATCTTAGGGATTTGACCTGTGAAATGTTTCAGAAAAATGCTGGAATCTATTGTCTCCTCTTTCTTTAGCATGTTGCTATAGTACTGGATTGCTTCCTCTTCAATTTCAGCATAATTAGTAGTCCAAATCCCTTGTGAGTTTTTATATATTTATTTTGGAGATGTTTTGCCTCCCTTTCCTCTGATTAACTATAGCATGAAAAAACTTAGTGTTTTCATCCCTCTCTTTCAGCCATTTCAGTTTAGCCTTTTGTTTCCAAAAATGATTTCCCTCATGTAGAGCCTTTAGAAGAAGTACATTCCTGTGTTTAAGTTCTATAAACTCCTGTGTACATTGGTTTGCCTCAAATTTTATTTCCTAGAGTCCAAGTCTTTCTTCAGCATTTTTTATATTTTCATTTATGTCACCAAACCTTTCCTTATTCCATTTTTTTATTCAAACTGCAACCTTTTTAATTTCTGACACAGTTTAATCATTATGGTTTCTGAATTGTCAGTGCCCAGTTAGTTTTGATTATTTCTAACAGATCTTTTCTAGTAGTCCAAACATCTAGAAACCTGAAGGGTTTTGGATGAGAGGGTATGGAGCTACCTTTTGCGAGAAGGAGGGGACTATGATCTGATGTGTGTCTATTAAGGGTATGTATTGAGCTATTTGGGAAGTTTTATAGCCATAGATTGTCCACTAATCCTCTATCCAGCCTTTCAATTGTAGGTGGAGATATACCATTTGGCCATGTGAAGGTATTACCCACAGTAAATATGTGGCTTAATTGATTCACATTTATAAAGGAAGAAAAGTCTCTAATTCTCTTAAGATTAGGTTTATGTTGTCCTCTATATTCACTGGCAGATGTCATTGAATTGAAATCTCCAATGAATAGTTTATTTGACCCTTTATTTGATAGAGATCAGTCCACATGATTTTCCTATCCTTTCTAGTTGTTGCACCATGAATAAAAACAGTATTCATGTTGCTTATTAGGTTATGATGGGTAATGTTTACATCAGTGTATTGATTACTCTCCTTTCCTAAAGCTAACTTAAAGAAATCATTCCAAAAAATCCATAATGTTGTTGGTTTGGGAACTATGAGCTTTATCAAAATTGAGTTTTATCTTGTAGGCCTCAGTTGTGTCATGTTTATGTTTAGGCTCAAAAATACACAACAGATGAATATTATGTATCCTTATCAATTTTTTTAGTTTGCCCATTGATGTGTCTAACCCCCTAAGATTCAAGACTAAGCATTTGATTCCTACAGTCTTACTAATCATGGAAGAATCTATTTTTTTTTGCTTTTTGATGCTGACCTGAGGTTCATTTTGTTAAGTCTTTTAAAAATTGTTCTTTTCCTAGATTTGGCCTGATTTAGATTGAAAGTTAAGGCACTCACCTCTTCCTGCAGTAGCTCTTTAGTACTTGAATCTCCATAATCCTCTTCATTTGTGGTATGTCCCTGTACCAGTATACTGAACCTGTTTTCATTTTGTGGACTAGATGTGGCAGAAGGAGAAACTTGGTCAGTAATATCCTCCATAGAGTTTGAGATCATACCTGTGAGGTCATCCTTGGCATATTATTTGGTCATTTCAGTGCTTGGAGTCAGTTTCGGTTGGATCTCTAGCTGGTGATCAACAATTTTTTTGTGGACTCTCTGTTCTATTCTGTTGTCCAGAGATACTATCTTCCAAGACAATAGGATTGAATTCTCTCTAGGGGAATTGGTTCAAAATTGTTCCTACGGTGGAAGGGTCTATTGCAGGAGTTTCTAACAGCTTGGGCTTTGTAACTTCTGGAGTCAGATCAGGCTGATATTGTTTTCCTATGTCATTATGCTCAACTGCCTTCATTACATCAAAATATTGGTTATCCACATCGGTTTGTTTCTTAGAGGCTGAAATATCAGAAGAGTGATTAGCATTTTCTACCTTTTTCCAAGTAACTTTCTGGTTTTTTTTGTGGTAGGTATTTTATTTGGTCTAGGTTTGGGGTTGAGATGTGGGTTGAGAATCCTACAGTTTTCCATATCGTGTCCAATTTTTCTAAAGTGTGCAATATAGAGGCAAGTTCTCATACTCTATGTTGAACTTTTCATTTTCCATAGTCAAACCTAACCTGATAAAAGCAGACAGTTGAGATTGGAGATCTACCTCCACACACATCTTCAGAGCCGATGGCCTTGTTAACCTCTCTGTGGCGAGGTCCATTTTGATGAAGGTTCCCACTTAATTCCCAATTTCCTGGATTACTTCAACGTTGTAGTAGTATATCAGGACATTCCTAATTGTGATCCAAGGAGGGACAATCAAAGATTATGTGTTCAGCTTGAAATCAGGTGTCTATCTGAGCACCCTCATATTAGTTCCATTGAAATACCATACAACCTTCATCCAACAGCGCTGAAAATCTTCCTTGAACTGAAAATGAATGAGTATGTTCTTGAAATCAATTACCCCCAATTGGTAACTTCCGATGAAACCTACTGTCTTGAAATCTTTTTCAATTCTTTCCATTGGTGGTCGGCCGCTTGGGTAGTTTCCTATCAGCGCATTTTTGTAATGTGCAGAGAGCTCGTTGATTTGTTCCACCATGAAGAGTACAGAGGGTTCTCCCTTGAAATTTGTGACTGGATCAATTTGGGTGGATGGAAGGGTGGTGGAAATCGGCTAGCTTCTGGTTTGGAGAGCTTGTGCAAAACTCTTGAATGACTGGGCCGCCATAGCGGCTTGCCTACCCCTTACCAATAAGCGTAATTTTGGTATGAATAACATTTTTCGGTGTTGGAAAGAGCTGTTATGGTGGTGTTAATGTGACCGTTACAGTGTTGATGTTCAGAGAAGATGAAGTAGAGAGAAAGGGGAGAGAACAGTGTGTTGGTGCCTAATGCTTCAAACCTAAGTTGAATGTTACCTGAACTATAGTAATATTTATTCAGATATTCTTTATCTATACTTAATTCTTCATTACTATTCATCATATTAATTCTGAAATTTTCATTTCACTTTTGAGTAGGTGATTCATACTGTGAATTTACATCTGGGATTATTTCTGGTAATGGACATGAATATCTAACTTTAGAATCCTAAAAATTTAATGGAATGTCTGATGTTGATCTTCTAGATGGTTGTCCAACATAATATCTGGGTTCTTCTGATATTGATCTACTATGTGGAAATCTGCTAGACATAGTATCACTGAATTTTATTAGTACCTTTTCATTATCTTGCTCCTCTATTAATGATGACCCTGTTATTATCTTATTTCTTTGTATAATCAAAGGCCTTTCTACTATTTTTTTTCTGGAATAGTTATTTCATACCAATTTAATAATTTCGGAGTTTCTATCCTTGAATTATCTTATTATGAAATTATGAATATCGATTCATCTTTTTGTGTAGGATTTAGTCTTAGCGTTGTTGGAATCATTGATTTCATTAGTTTAAAATAGACTCCATAAATTAAAACAAACAGATCAGTGCTATCAACAATTTTATTTCATTTTAATTGATTGTCTAATTTTAATGAATCCATAATATTTTGGTCCGTTAAACTTACTGAGTAATTTGGAATACAATTAAACCTAATTGTTCCATTACATATATTAGTTTGAATAACTGCTAATGGTGAATCCTTATACCCAATAAATCTGTCATCTCTTAAAGCCATGAATTTAGGAGTATCTATTCCTAATCTTACCAATGGATGTAATGCTATTTGAATTAATCCAAAATGAAGAAATCTATAGCCTTGCATTACATAATGATTAATTGCTTTTCCGACAGTAGTCTTATTGACTGAAATTCCTGATTTTATTTATTGAGTCTATTTTAAACTAATGAAACCAATGATTCCAACATTGCTAAGACTAAATCCTACAAAAAAAGATGAATCAATATTCATAATTTCAGAATCGGATAATACAAGGATAGAAACTCCAAATTATTAAATTGGGATGATATAACTATTCCAGAAGAAATAGTAGTAGAAAGGCCTTTGATTAGACAACGAAATAAGATAATAACATGGTCATCATTAATAGAGGAGCAAGATAATGAAAAAGTACTAATAAAATTTAGTGATACTATGTCTAGCAGATTTCCACATAGTAGATCAATATCAGAAGAACCCAGATATTATGTTGGACACCTATCTAGAAGATCAACATCAGACATTCCATTAAATTTTCAGGATTCTAAAGTTAGATATTCAAGTCCATTACTAGAAATAATCCCAGATGTAAATTCACAGTATGAATACCTACTCAAAGTGAAATGAAATTTTCAGAATTAATATGATGAATAGTAATGAAGAATTAAGTATATATAAAGAATATCTGAATAAAGATT
>JAULKK010325511.1:0-11166 GCA_032355705.1 Rubia peregrina | reverse complement strand
AAAATAATTTTCCGAATTATACCGAACCGATTGGGTCTCACCCGTACCCGACCGAAGAGACCCGTTTGCCAGGTCTATATGTGCATATGCGTATAATCTATTGTAGACACATTTATCATATAATCGCACGTAATTGTATAAATCGATAAGTATGATAAACCAAGGGCGAGGAATCGACTTTCAACAAATCGGTGGTTCCGACGGCTAAGCGCTGCAGGAGGAGGTGATTTTCCACCAAAGCAGCAACAAATGAAGAGATACCGAGAGATCGGCGGTTCCTGCGGCTGAGTCGTGGGCGAAGGTGATTTTCCATTGGAGCAGTGTCAGAGGAGGATATGTCAAGAGATCAGTGGTTCTGACTGTTATTGGGTTTGCCTTAACACCCAATCTCAACGCAACCACATGCCCGCACACATGCCACAAACTTTTTACGGTCTCGCGTTGCTCAATGCATCCCTGCGAATTGGTATCCGTAAAAAAGTATCAATCAACATGCACATAAAGAAATAACTATTGTGCGACCTAGGTTGTGTATTTGGTGGTGGTTTAGCTGGTGGATTGTGGTGGTGCCTAATGGTTTTGGGGTAATAGTGGGAGGATAAAGGTGATGATTTTTTCCTTTTTTTTAAGGATCGAGTTGCCTCCTGAGAAGCTCCATATTTTTAAGGTCATCGACACGACCATAATGTTAGCCATATGATGAAAGTCTGAACCTGTATGCAACGAAAAATGGAGAGGTGGGGGTAGAAATATTCAAATAGGAAGATTATGTAGAGGTGGAGTTGACTTTAAAGGAGATGGGTGGTTTGGAAGCTTAGCATACTAGATTGGGTTCTATATGGTCTCCTCTAAGAAGTCCGAAGATGTGGGAGTTGTTTCTATAGGTGGAGGTTGGGATGAATATGGGTACAGTGGTGAATTAAGTGCAATAACCCCTTCCTCAACCTTTTCGTTTTTAACAAAGCACTCATCATCCCCTTGGAACTCATCTTCATTCATCGAGGTCATGACTTCACTCATCAAAATTTTCAGTTCAACCGGGGATGGTTCACTTTCAGAATATTGGGCTTCTAGTTGGCTCACCATTTCCATCAAGTTACTCACATGCCCTTCAACTCTCTCAATGCTTGAGTAGAGTTGGGTTCCCAAACCTCTAATGTCGCTATGTATTTCTGATTAAAGTAACTCATTACTCTTGTTCACATTAGCTATAGATTGCAAAAGTTCTCCATACTCCGACATGGGAACTCCCAAGTTTTGAGTGTTACTAAGCATTCGTGTTTGGCAAAACTCATTAGTCTTTTCAAGATTAGCCACGACTCCAAACACGTCTTCATAGTCGGACTTGGGAACTACTTCTTGGGATTGGTGTTGGGGCATTGTATATGGTGGTGAAGGACAACTATCCAACTCATAATGTTGGGAGGGTCATGATATGTGTGCCATTCTCGATCCCTTTGTCATTGTGAAACAACTCCTACCTCTCTACGATACTCACTAAACCAAGAACAAGACTCCGTTGGGTGGTCACAATGACATATCCTACAAAGTCTCCCTTTCTCCACAAATTTTCAATAAAAAATTGAAATTGTAATACAAGGATTCTTGGTGAAAATACCAAGAACTCAAGCAATACCTACTCCAAATAAAAATAAACGGAAACAAAGAAAACACACAAAATTTGGAATAGTAGTGCAAGGGTTCTCGGCTGACTCAAAGAACTCAAGCAATACATATTCCGAAAAACAACAAACACACAAAGTGGCACAAAAAAACACAACAAAAAACAAAACAAAGTGCTACTCAACCAACTAACTATGCTAGCTAACAAATAGAATAAACTAATATCCCTGGTAACGGCACCAAAATTTTATCCTCACCCACGGGGTCGTTTAAAACCTGTGGGCGCTAAGAAGATCAAACATAAGATTTATTGTGTTGCTTCTGTACTCAGTCCTAACTACGATAGCTTAGCTAGTGGTAATTCCAGGTGTCGTCCACAGAGATACTAGTGTCTAAGGGTTAGGCAAACACAACTCACAACAGGGCGTCACCCCAATCGTGTGTCGGGAATAACTAGTACTAACAAACAAAAGGGGTGTTGTAGGAATTAACTACAATCATGTAAGTAAAACAATGTAAACTATTGATTAACTCATCTTTGGGGTTATTTGCATCATATGATTGACAACAAGATTCGATCCTAGTCTAATTCATATAAGAAACTATTCACCTATTTTCATGCTATATCACATAGTGTGGAGATGTTAATTTCCCGAGAACTCCCATGGCTATTTTACACGGCCCGTGCCCTTTCTTCGAAACTTCCGGATTCGGCTTCTTTTCTTCAACCCTTCTATCTTATACCACGTTTTGACTTGTGGTCATCAATCCTCTTCCAATTTTGCAATTGGCCTTGATTAACCTACTCAAAAGTGCTCATGAGCAATTTACAAATAAGCTCACAATACAATATCTAAACGCTCGTAAGGACAAAATTCATTAGCCTCACAATTGGTTACAAAATGAATGATTTAGATAGGAAAAACAAAAATGGTCATCTAAAACTCTTATGATGTAAACCTATTTAAACCTAGAAATATAACTACAAAAATATAATTAAAAAAGTTAAATGTTTTAAGAAATACATGCATTTGACGTCTCAATGCATCACTTGTAAAGGTGTTAGGATAGAAGATTGGCGATTCTACAGTATAATTAGGAATTAGAGTCCTAATACAACTCTTGCTCTTTGTAATCCATTTAGGCTCTGTTTGGCAGAGTTTTTAAGTTGTTGTGCTTTGAAGCAAAACATATTTTAGTGTTTGGTAAAGTGTAAAAAATAGCTTATTTTGAAAGCAGAAGCTATTTTTGGGAGAAAAGCAGAAGCTAGTCTCTCTCTGCTTTCAAAATAAGCCAGTTTTGCTTATAAGCACAACTCTGCCAAACAGAGCCTTAATCTTCTAATAATACAATCTCATGATTAGAAATTTACCTTCTCCAAAATTATTTCATTATGATTTATGATATAATAAATCCTTAATTTTACTATATTATCTACAGTTTTTCTCTATCTTCCTTTACATACCCTCCCTTCATCATTAAAATTTAATTTAATTTCTCTAATTTATATTGTGAATTTTAAAAAAAAGACGCCCCTCCGTCCCAGTTCAAATTACACACTTATTTTTTAACACTATTTTTAATCAAAGTTTAACTTCATATTTGAATAGATATATGAACAATTATATCATCGAGTATGATATTGTTGAATTCGTCGTAACAAATAATTTCTAAATATCAACTTTTTATTTGTCATTATTATACATAAACAAACATATTAACTGTTTAACATATTTCTTGAACAACGTGATGATGATTGTGGTGCAATATGAATTGTGATGGGGAAACTAACTTACAATCCCACAAACAAATTATGCATAATTTTATTAATCCGTGTACGAAATAAAAATAATATCATATTATATATTTTTAAATATTTACATTATATACTTTTTGAAAAAATTATTAAGTATATTTTATAAATATTGTGATTAGAAATCGTATTATTCTTTTCCTATTAACATTAGGTAAATATACTTGGAATGAAATCATTTTCCATATATAATTTGTTAGCTATCCTTTCTTGTTGACCTTTCATCTTTGTATTATCCCTATACATAGTAGCCTTTTATAATGAATACATCAACCATACATTTTACATGGTATCAGAGATAAAATTCTAAACCATTGAAATACTAAAAACACACAAAAAAATCATCTTTACTTCTACTTTCGCCGACTATTGGCCGACGCTGATTTATCCATTATAACCGACTTCACGCAAGATGTTGTCGCCACCACCTATCCCCAGGCCGCCGCAAAAGCCGGTGAGGATGTCATCGTCGTTCAAACCACCACCGATCTCACCGCTGCAAAACTCCACACCGTCACCGATCGACTTTGGGTCGAGACCGACGCTGCCAGAAAGTTCAGCGCCTCCTTCAACGCTCCTGCATCATTACCAACATCTCTATTTTTTCACGCTTAAGATAACCCAACTTTGTTGATTTCTCTGGTTATTCTAAAAGGTGATAATTATCGTGAATGAGCCGCTTCTCTTTGCCTGAAATAGAGCACCACCCCAAAAACTAGACCACTACCGCCATCGGCCGAATTCAAACCAGTGTCGCTGATGAAGCCACCCTAGGTTCTTCACTGACTGTTCTTGATCGTTGTGTTTTGGGACCCAATTTATCTAATGCATAGTGGGATGCAATTTAAAATATGATTTCTAAATTAAATAACACTAAAAATAAGTCGAGTAAGTCTTTTTTACCATGGATCATTAATTTTGGAGCTTCTTATCATATGACCGGTGGCAAGGAGTTTCTTTATGATGTTATTCTTCCTGATGAAACCATGTCTACTGTTGTTATCTTTTTCTTATCGCTGAAATGCATTGCAACTTATTATCTTGTGCTAAGTTACTTGCTACTCTTAACTGTCTAGTTGTGTTTACCAAAAACATAGTATGCATATTACTAGACATTAGCTCGAGGATAGTGGTTGGCGTGGGTGAACGGGTTGGGTGGTGTTTATTAGCTGCACGCGTTTAAAGAATACTCTTGCGCACCGATAGTCTCTGCCATCTCCCGGTCCTTTTATTTTTGTTAGTCTTTGGCATTAGCGATTTGGACATCCTTCAACTTCAGTATTGTCTTATGTTTCTTTCATTAAAGATTGCCATTTGTATTTTAATACCGTTGTTCTCTGCTCAATCTGTCACCGATTAAAACAATCTCAAAATAGTTTTCCGTTAAGTTTGACTGAAACTACTTATCATTTCGAGTTAGTTCATTGTAATATTTGGGGACCTTATATTTCCCCCTCCACTAATGTAGCCTTTTATTTTTTAACCATAGTTGATGACTACTCTCAAGGCATTTGGGTTCATATACTTGTGTCAAAATCAGAGGTCGCTGTCAGATTCAAGGATTTTTATGCTCTCATTTTGAGACAGTTTCGGTGCCACATCTACAGGGTTTGAGCGGATAATGGAATGGAATTCTTACCACTATGGTCTTACTTTGTTGAAACATTAATTTTATTTTAGACTTCTTCTGTAGATACGCCTCAGTAGAATGGTTGTGTGGAACGTAAGCATTGACATCTTCTAAATATTGCTCGCGCTCTCCGAATTCAAGCTCATCTACATATTGGTTTTTGGGGATAATGTGTCTTGACTGCTGCTTACTTGACTAACCGTACTTCTACACCTTTGTTGGATGGGAAAACTCCTTACCAGTTGCTACACGGACGAGAACCAAAATTTTCTCTTCTCCGGGTTTTTGAATGTCTATGTTTTACTTCTCAAGTGCCTCTTAGCCGCAATGAATTTACATCTCAAAGTTATCGATGCATTTTTCTAGGTTACTCTGCAGAAAAGAAGACATGGTGTGTTTATGATCTCAACTCCCAGACTTTATCTGACAGTCGTGATGGTATCTTTTATGTAGATCAGTTCCCTTATGCTCAAGTTTTTTATTCGGATCCCAAGCTCTGAATTGAACCTGATATTCAGCAATCCAACGATACAATTCTTGTGCCGCCAGACTTTACCGCCAAAGTCATTGTCTCTGCCAATCCACTGGTCTCCGTGTCGCTGCGCTGCTGCACCATCCGCTCCAGCCTTCAACGCTGTCAACTGTGTCTCGATCGTCCTCCGATCCCATCTCAGTTGTCGCCTGCCGCTCCCATATTCTTGCCAAAGTTGCACTTCCCCCGCCGACCTTGTCGCTGCCAATGTAATCGTCTTACTTACCGCCAACTTCCATGTCGCACCTCTTGATGAGCTCCTAGGCTCGGCCTCCTTTGAGGTTGAGCCACCGGCTCTTGCTACGTCTGACGAAATGGTTTATGAACATGAGTCGGAGCTCGCTTCCGGTTCTACTCGACAAAGCTCGCATGTTTGTCATCTGCCTGCTAATCTTCAAGACTATGTTTGCTCAGCCATCTCTTAGAATACCCTTCCCCCACTACTAATCCACCTTCTCTGCCTTCGTTATTGTCCACATGTATTACTTATCCCATTGCTGATTATGTATCTTTGATAAGTTATTGGTTTCGCATTCTAGATTTTTGGGTGCAATGACTTCTAGTACAGATATTTCTTCTTATGCCCAAACTTCTCGCTTCGTGCACTGGCAAGCAGCAAGGTCGGAGGAAATTGATGCGCTTGAACGCAACCTACTCGGGTTATGTCTCCTCTCCCACTTGAAAATTCTGCTATTAGCTGTAAGTGGGTTTTCCATATTAAATACAACTTTGTTAATTCTATCAAGCATTACAAAAGCTCGCCTTGTTGTTTTGGGTAATCGTCAGATTGAAGGGACTAACTTTACTGAAAATCTTGCTCCCTTTGCTAAGTTTAGTTATGTTTGTATATTTCTTGTTTTTGCGGTGATTAAGGGTTGGGACATTCATCAAATGGATGTTCATAATGCTTTTCTACATGGAGACCTTTCAGGAGGAGGTATTATGTGCCCCCTTCGGGTTGTCATGTACCTACTCCTGGTCTTGTTTCTAAGCTTTAGGAACTTTAGATGGTTTTCGTCAGACTCCTCGCAATTGGTTTGCAAAACTGGTCGAGGTTATTTCATTATTTGATTTTGTGAAGAGTAAGACAGATTATTCTATATTCTCATTTACTCGCAATTCCCAAGAGTTACATGCTCTGGTTTACGTTGATGATTTGATTATTGTTGGTGTTTCGCCTACTCTGATGGATGAATTCGATACATACTTGAGTTCTTTCTTTCATATGAATGATCTTGGTCCTCTTAAGTACTCTTTTGGAATTATGATTCCTCGCAATCCTGAGAGATGTTTCTTTCTCAACGGAAATATGTTCTTGATATTTGCATGATACTGGTTTATTGACTAAGCCAAGCAATTTTTTGATGGAACAACGGCATGACCTTGAGCGCGCAACTGGTCCCCGATTTGAGGATCCTGCGCGCTACCATCATTTGACTGGGAGACAGATTTATCTTAATATCACTCGACCTTAGTTAATTTATTCAATTCACACCCTTGCTCAATTCATGCAAGAGCCGTGTGTAGCACATTTGCATGCAACATTGCGTGTTCCACACTACGTGAAGCATCATCCAGGACAAGGAGAATTTTCTTTCTGCTAAGAGTTCCTTGCATTTTACTGCTTATTGTGATTCAGATTGGGCCGTCTATCCTATTACTCTTCGTTCTTTGTCTGAAATTTTTGTGATGCTTGGTGAATCTCATGTATCTTGGAGGACTAAGAAACAACCTACGATTATGGCTGCTTCATAGAAGGCCCTTCTCTATAGGGAAAATACAAAGATTAAAAGTCAACGGGAAAACATAACTAACTAATTACATATGGAAAATGATTCTATTCTAAGTATATTTACCTAAAACTAACAGGAAAATAATATTACATAATCTAATCACAATATTAACAAAATATATTTAACTTGGAGCGTGTAATTCCAAAATACCAAACTTGGGAAGTAGTAACTGAAACTGATGACGACCAAGCACTTTGGTAAAGATACCTCCTGGCTGACTTAAGGTGCCGATATGATGAGTGGCCGCCACACCAGACTGAACAAGATCTCTAATGAAATGACAATCAATTTCAATATGCTTCGTACACTCATGAAAAACAGGATTAGTAGCAATATAAATAGCAGTCTGACTATCATAGAATTAGCTCATAGGATAGGAATAATCAACATCAAACAAACGAAGTAAAGATTTAAGCCATATTAATTGTTGTGGAATAATGGTTGTGGTTCGGCAAGAGTAGAATACTGTGTTATGGCTGTGGTTTGTTGCGAATTAATGTCTTAAATATTTACTTCATTTGGCGGGACGGCGGGGACTGTAGTGGCCAGGCGGGCGGCGATTGTGGTGGCGGCGATCATCGGTGGTGGTGACCAAATAGTTTTTGTTTTTTAAAACTTTTTTGTTTTTTTTAAATTCAATTAATTTTATGAGTTTGTCTCTTGAAAGACGGTATTTCCATAAGTTATGGAAAGACCGTGGTTTAAACTATAAATTTGAAGATATCAAAATAAAAAATTTGAGTTGTATTAATCAGGTCATAAACCTATCACTCCTACATGTTGTATAATAAAATTTTAATATTGAAACTAAAACCTTTTACCTTTCTATAATTTCAATTCAACCCCGTCTTTCCATAAGCCTATGGAAAGACGGCCTTTCTCAAGACTTTGCCTTAATATATATACTTTTTTTTATAATCGTACCTATTTCGCACTCGTACCCTCTAATTTTCAATTTAACGAATCCCGTACCCGTACCCAGAATCGTACCGTTTCTACATAGGTCCCTCCTTCCCGATGCACTAAACAACGAGGATCAACCATGCGTAGAGACAAATCAAAGGATGCATTCAGAATTAAGTTCATCATCGCTTCATAATATTCACCTTCTCTGTAGAATTTACAAGCAAAGCAAGCAATGCACAGTAGTCTCTTCTTTATGCAGTGATCAATCATAAAACCACTTTGATGCTTCAAGAAATCCCACGGATGCGTCGTGTGTAGTTTCAACAATCTGATCAGGAAAAAAAGGACACAACTTCATGCCTTTGCGCAATCACTTCTGCTTCTTCCTTTGTTACTGAGTAGCAAATCCACGAAAACCATTGGAATACCTGTGGTAAACTCTATTCTTATTACAATAGATGTAAAGGTTTTCATCAATCACAAAACTGAATCATTGAGTTCAAAATAAAACATTTAACAGAAAAGGTTTAGACTTATTTAAGGAACTCATAATCTGATCAATGTCATCTCTTGGAGGATTTCTTGATGTTGCAGCTGCAACCATGTAGATGATATAAGCCCCGTCTTTTCTCGTTGTAATTCTTGCAATTGACATCCTACATAAATCCACGAAGAAAGTGAAGCAGCAAAGAAAAGCAATGTAGTTCATGCCGGATTCAAAATCCTTAAACTTAATACAGAGAAATTGCAACAAAAGAAATAGCAACAATCATTTCCCCTGCAAAATCCTACCTCAGAAATAGCAACAATCATTCATAATCATTTTTAAGATATGTTGTTGAACTATCCAATCCATTCGATATTTCATCCATGAATAGCGCTCGTGTCAGACGAACAATCATTTCCCCTTCAAAATCCCACCTCAGAAATGCATAAAAATCGAGTTTTCGATGATCAATGAAGCAAATAGAGTTACCTGATGTCAGTCTTTTCTTTTGCCCTCCGGAAATGCCCCTCCTCATCATATCTCCAACGAGTGTATCAGCGCAAATGTCGAGTCCAAAAAATTGATAGGACCGTACCACAATCACACAAATAAATTATGCATTATCTGACATTTTCCAATTCAGACATGGTGAGTGATTTGTAAGGACAAAAAAATTCTTTAACATGTGTAGTTTTAAGATGTAGTTTGTCTGCAGAGTTGATTTTTGTTCTTCATCCGCGATTGCCTACGTAAGATCAGAAAGCATCAATGCAACATATTGGAGTCGTGTTTAATTGAAGTTTAATTTACCGTCCTCGGGTGCGTACTCAAAGTTTAATAGAAGGAAACTATCATCACTGCAAGATCGACGAAAACAAATTGTATATATATGAGGGAACAGACTTAAAATATGCAATCCAATTGAAGCAAGGATTGCGTTATACATACTTATGAGTGGGATGTTGTTGCAAATCTCGTGCTCCATAATCTATGTAAGTAGAGAAAATACTGATACATACACCAAAAAAGGACATACGGTGATCAATCAAATACATGATTACAAAACAGTTTTATAACATCACATTTGTAAAGAAAGATAGGTGTAGGCTTCTATGATTCAGGTCTTCTAACATGAAACGCGAAACACATAGAAATTCGACATAAAAACACATATCATAACCACATATTATTTGTCGGAAAATAGTAAACAAATTGAAACACAACATGAAGTCTCCTAAGACCAGGTGTGCAAAATTAGTACCCCTAGATTGCTTTTCTGATAAACTGCAAAAGAAAAGAAAGGGAAAAAACATATTCATAAACTTTCAACATGCATCCCACCATCCCAGCACCATTAGTACATTAAAAAGAGGTTACCTTCGGTGCGACACAAAGTCAAGTACTTGGTTTCCTGATGAAATATCCAAAGCAACAACTACAGCTCCAGACGCTGCATCGATTCCATAAATCTGAACAAGCAAACGAAAGTAAATCAATGACTTGAAAACCACATGTAACAATGCAATAGGGGAAACAAACCTAGGGTTTTTTGTAAGGTTTTTTTTACTAATTGGGGGATATCTTCAATTAAAATAGCACCTCTAGATTATTAAAACAAGAACAAGAAGCAGACAGTAAAGGATTCAATTACCATTACCAGCAGCACCCTGTACAAACAATCCAAAAAATAATAGGTCTACAATGGGGAAAGGGGTATTTTGGAACTAATAAAGTTGGAGTATTCAATCAGGTCAAACATTTAAACAGTAAAAAAACATATATCAAATGACACCCTATGTGGAGGAAGATGGTAAAGCAGAAACTTGGCACCGATAATGAAAAAGGGAGTAATTTGCATAAACCAAATACAAAAAAATGCCGATTAAAATCCCAGTCGTACAAGCTCATAAACCTGCACATAAAAACCCCCAAAAAGAAGTACAATAAAAGGAAACAATCCTAACTAACACAAGGTGGGTTTAAACAACAAACGCTAGACAAAATTTGTGGAAATGACAAGGAATTACGGTAAAGCAAGGAGGAGGACCAACTTGAAGGCGCGAGCAACCGCCTACCATACATGAGGAAAACCTACAAGAGCAAAAAACAAGGAAACAGAACAGCGGGAGAATTCTTAAATTTACTTGTGTGAGCTCAGATAGGAATGGGGGTGAAAAGAAAGCAGGACGAGATAAGAATAGGAGCGAAGATGAGTCACCAGTAGGAATAGCAGAAGAGTGACATGTAGTAGCGTAAGAAGGAAGAGCGGATGAGTCACTTGTAGGAACAACGGAAGGGTGACACGCTGGGAGGTCGTCGCCGTACCTCTCAAAGATAATATTTATAGCCCTAATGCGTGCTAACTACAATTAAGTAGTTAGT
>JAULKK010325500.1:0-11166 GCA_032355705.1 Rubia peregrina | reverse complement strand
TCGCCCCACCCCACCCCACTAAACCCGTTATATACCCACTAATTTAATATAAAATATTATTTATCCATATTACACACATCGTACCTATAACATTTGCATGTAAATACGATTATAAATTTTAATATAAAAAGTAACTAAAAAATAAATGTTAGCTATTTTTGGAGATATAAGTGGGATGCATACAATGTGTATGAAGTGGGTAGGGAAATCCTCACTAGTGGAGGATGACTCATTAAAGACATCATTTAAAAGGCGGTTCATTCCAATTTTTGAAGAACCGCCTTTGATGAGGACTGGAGAGGAGGTTCCGAGTTTGGAACTCTCTCTCAGGTCGTACCGGAAGGTTCAAGGTCACTTTTTAATAATCAATTAAAGGCGGTTCTTGAATAACCGTCCACCTTTAATTGGATTGACATCAATTAAAGATTGATCTATTGAAGAATCGCATTTAATTGGGTGTCTTTGTTGGGTCTTTTAACCCAATATACAAAGAAAATGTAAACCCTTTGTCCCTTAGTATTTTTTTAGAATCCAAACCCATTAGGGTTTTCTCTCTTCATTTTCACCCTACTCACTCCCTCCCCTCACAGAGTACACCCTCCACCTCCGTATAGTACTCCCTCCCCCACCGTCTCCCTCAAGAATCCATCGCCGCCTGGACAATCCTCTCCACTGCCACCCCTCTGGCCGCCTCCAACCCTCGCCTCTCTACCGCCTCCACCCTCACTCCTCGACCACCATTCCTCCGCCCCGCCTAAAAATTACGCCGCCACCGCTTGAAACCATAACGCCTCCGCGCTTGAAACTCGCCTCCACCGGTTCCTGATGCCTCCGATGTGCTTCGAAGCACCACTGTGAAGCCTTCCGCGATGCATCCTCTGCTCTCGGCCATCGCTTGGTTTCCGCCGCCTCCATCTTTGGCTCCTCGGACGTCTTTCGTGCAGTGTGTCGTCGTCCCCAGGGCCTCAATGTCCTCGCCGCGGCACTCAATAATCTGTTCGATGTCCAGATCTGGTTTTCATTTGTCGCCGAAAACTGCTTTCAGGCAACTTTTTTTTATTACCTACAAAGTAACTTCTACAGGCCGATAAAATCGCCTTTAATAGGCCGGTCTCTACTAGTGCCTAGTGGGTGATGTTGTCTGTATGGATTTTGTATAATAACCGGTGGGGAGGAGTGAGTTTTAAAGTTGTACCCGTCATGGTCAATGAGACTGTTATGAGTATGAAATTTTTAAGTGAATATGAATATGGATGTATTATAATCCGTACTTGCCCCGTCCCACCCCATTGATATCCCTACTCAAATGTATGCATCAATGGAAACCAAATTTGATATCTAATTTTTATGAAAAATTCTCGTTCGATCTTGTATGGTCATACAGATCAATTCATCAATTGTAAGCCGTATAATAAATTCACTAAAGATCGATGTTTTCATGCATGTCTTTATCAACACTGATTTTTTTGTCAATTCAATTGAACATTGCCATTCTTGCTTTGACCATCACTTTTTCGGCACCTCTATTCAACAAAGCCATGACGCTATCTTATAAACAAACACTCATTTTCTCTCATGACCAGATCCATCACCATATCTAATTCAGACCTAGAAGAAGGATTCTCGAAGATTTTACATAGTTTTTATCCTCAAAATTACCCAAAACCTTATCTCAAAACGTGCTTAAACAATCGATAGATATCCATCCCTAATTTGTCCACTTTTTTATATTAATAATTGCACAACCGGTAGTAGAACATGTTCAATATTTTTGATTCATTATTGCAGAGGCGGATCCAGGATTTGAAAAGAAGGGGGCAAATTATCAATTTCTTAGGTACTAACTGTATTTTTTAAAAAGTGGTGGGGAAAAATCATAAATATTAAATTTTAGTACATAAAAATTTAAATTAAAAAAATTGGGTGGCAATTGCCACCTTTGCCCATTTACTAGATCCGCCTCTGCATTATTGCATGAATAAAAATCAAAGGAAATTAATTAAATACTCAACACTTCCATGCAAGTATAGTGAAACTATATTAGCTCCTTAGGTTATCAATAGTCAAACACGATTTGAAAAAATGAATGCAGAGCATAAAATATTGATGCAGTCAAAAAACTAAAAGATCCACAACAAAATATAAGAACAAACAAGGGTTCACAAGCACGAATCTATAAGAACAAATAAGGGTTTGCAAGAACAAACCCTAGATTGATGTCTGGAATCCATCAAAAGAGAATAATCTCAAAATATTATAAAATGAGAGACAAAATATTCCAGCAGAACAAAAGTTCTTTATACTATCATGAAGGAGATAATAGTTAAAATCAAAAATAAAATTCAAAAAATGGAAAAGATAATAATTAAATGATCATTTTGAGACCCAAAATGGATTTTCCATTATTGTGTAAAGTATCTTGCCTTAATTTAATAGCTAATAATGATTCCGAAAATATATTACAATAGTCATTTGCATGTCGTACGCTAAATCTACAATTCCAAACATGTCGAACTTTGCGATATTTTCGCCACCAGATGCCCTGCATCAAATTTGAAGTGAGATGAAGAGTAGTTATCTATATTATTTGGTTAATTTTATAAATTCTATGTGATTTATTATTACTAGTTGGTAAACCAAAAGTCAATCTAAAATGCTATTCTCATCAACATTTTTATTTTGATGAAAAAAAATCAACTTTTCAACTAATCAAAAAGACAGTTACAGGCAAGGGTGGGACTAGGCGGGAGAGGAGGGAGTTTTTAGCCCCTGCCAAGATGAAATTTAATACAGGAGTACATTTTTAAAAAAGAATATTCATCAGCTCCCTCCTAATACAAAATAAAATAAAATTGGAGAAGCATTTATTTTTTACTTATCAACCTCGTCACACATGTCTTTAGCCTCCGTCCCTGATTATAAGATGCTTTTTAAACTTATTGAACAAAAATATGAGTAGACAAATACCGGAATAAAAATATGGGAGTCAGGCGCTCTCGTGATTCCCGGCCACTTTAGCGATACTATAATCACTCTTGTCTGATCATCTGATCTCAATTAATATTTTTTGAGAAAAATTTCATGTGGGAAATCGTTTGACTAGCTAGCTAGCGATAGTAACTTGATAAAAAGAAAATGTGGTAAATTGAGAAAATTTGGCGTTTGGCAGGTAAGCTTGTCCTTCTTTGACTAACAAATAACAACAATGTATCAGAACTCATAGTCCAAATGAACGGTTGAATTCAAGAAAATCATTCATTTGTCTACTACTACTTACGTACTGTAACTATGTATGCAATCAAATATTCAAATCAAAATAATTAAAAGAGTATAGTAATACTCCCTCTGTCACAATCCAAATTACTCACCTAGTTTATGACACTATTCTCTATCAAAGTTTGACAGTTTATTTGAATAGATCTATGAAAAATAATATTATCGTATGTGATATTGTTGAATTCGTCCTAACAAGTAATTTCAAGAAAGTAACTTTTTATTTGCCGTTATTGTACGTAGTTAAACATATTAACGGTCAAATATTTTTCTCGAACGTTGTGCAATGATTGAGCTGTAATTTTCCCGAGGCGAAGGGAGTATAGATTTTGAACACAATTATTAATGGTGGACGGTGTAGAATCTCCCAAAATCATGCGTCAAATTTCTCAAATAATTTTTTGATTTAATAGATTTCGTTTTATTTCTTCTTTTTGAAACATAATCTGAAGAAATGGCGTGTAATTTAACACTTTTAAGTGCCAAAAATATTAAGTTGAATTTTTTACACTTTTACTAGTATTATTTTAAATGATTTTGCATGTTGAACTGTCAATTTCTGACCCAAATTTCTAACCCAACCCGAACCAACCCAATCGAACTCAACCCGAACCCAATCCTGACCCGCAAAATATTGACCTAAACCCAAACCCGACCCCGAACTCAACCCGAATCTGATCCTGACCCGCAAAATATTGATCCGGCCCGACCCGAACCCGAACCTGAACTCAACCCGATTCTGACCCGCAACATATTGACCCGAACACGACCAGAACTGAACTCAACCCGAATCCCAATTTTGACCCGATAATCTGGGTTCAAACCCGAACCCGACTCGGCCCGAACTCAACCCAAAAACCAATTATGACCTGATAATATGGACTCTAACCTAATACCACCGAATCAACTTGAAATCTTATTCCGATCAAAACATGATTCAATCGGAATACGTTTCAACTTGAACCCAATTCAACCTGACGTATAATCAACTTGTAACTGATTCAACCCGAGAAATAAAATACATAACTCGATCCATGATCAACTAGGAAAATAACCGACAATTAGATTGATCCATAATCAATCTAATTTTGACCCTATGCGTGGTAATTTATTTAGTTCAAAATATTTGGAACTTTGCGGTTAGGCATATATGAGTGAATGGGAGGGTCTCAAAAGTCAACATTGATTACTTCTACACAATATTGAAAAATTACATTGTGGGTCAAAATTGTGTTACCCTATAATCCATTGCTTCAAAATACATGATTTTTGTTATTCTTTCCTAAATATAAAAATATTAAATAAATAATTTTTTTGTGAAATGATAGAAAACACTAATACATGTTCTAGAGTAGCTCGTAACCCATTTTCCAAAACCATTTTCCTTCCTATTCTAGCTTATTTCCTATTCCAACTTTCTTTCTAATCCGACCCGACAAATATATTTCGACACTTTCCATCCCAACCCGACCCACCCAACCCAACAAACAAAATTCGACATGTTTCAACCTGACCCGACCCGGCCAACAGCCTTCGACCCGTTTCAACCCGACCCAAAACCGATCCGGCCCGGCCAACAGACTTCGACATGTTTCAACCCGACCCGTTTCAACCCGATCTGGCCCGGCCAACAAATTTCGACATGTTTCAATCCGAACCTGTTTGACCCAAACTCGAACCTGACTCGAATAATCGAATTGACAGCTCTACAGACAACTATACTGGAATCATTAGAATGGTGGGCCAAGCTCGCCTATTCATCTAAGGAAATCTGACCCTTGGAAAAGGAAAATAAATTTAAAAGACTTCGCTGAAAGTAACACTAGAATTCAGGCTAACTTATGGAATTCGGGCTGGAGTGGTTCACCTTTTCTTTGTGATAAATGGATTAGCCAAATTGATCATCCTCTCCCTCATATGACAATCTCTGAGTTTCAAAACAAGGAGGCGACTTCAACTAATGTGATCATGCTAGGCCTTTACCATACAATTATATCCTTGCTGCGAAAAAACCTTTCTTTGTTCGACCAGCTTATCTGGAAACAATTTTCAACAGGTAAGTTCTCTGTCTCATCGGCTTTTAAAAGCTCTAGGAGGTAACCAAATCGGACTTCCTTCAATGAAAAAGTATGGAATTCATTTATACCTCCCAAAATCTCAATTTTTGTATGAAAATTAAAATGATACTCTTAAAACACATTGGTTTTAACATTGCATCAACATGTCTTTTTTTTGTAAATCAAACGAGTCTATGAACCATTACTTCCTACACGATGATTCAGCCCAGTTTTTGTGGAAAGAAGTGTTCAACATTTTATCACTACGTGTGCAACATTTCAGTCACATTTTTCATGCTTCGTCTTGATTTTGATCGATCTCAGGTTTTTCAAAACCTAAACGCAGCCTAACTCATGTTCTTTCGAATCTTGTGGTATGGATTCTATGGAAAAGCAGGAACCTGAAACTGCCTGCATTTTAATAAAGTCGCATGTAGAGCAATATCTTATGCTACTGCACGACTAGAAGGTTATCACTCCACATTACTTCTACATGGTAATAGATGTTGGTACAATTTGTAATATAGTGTTCGTAAATAATGTATGGTCAAAGAGGTTTTACGAAACAAACTTTTGAAAACAAAATTTCGAAAACAAAGTACGAAAAGAAAGAAAACGGAATTGGAAAGAAAATTTCAGATTTTAGAAAATGAACTGTGGGCGTGATAAATCACTGCCTTTGAAACGAAATTTGCCTAACCCGTGGTGCAAGGTTCTACGTAGGCATTCGTTTCCCAAGGTACCACAGAAACCTCCCTTACTCGTGCACTCAAGTAGTGGAGGAGGAACTCGCAAGTATTTTGCTCAGAGAAGGTTGAAGGAAGCAATCAGTGAAGGAGAAGAGAAAGAGAGGATTTTTGTTCTATGCATGATCGGCCCAGAGCACTTCCTTTTATAGGAAAATAACCAACGGTTGACTCCCAATATTTAGGAGTTGTTTCGAGACCATGCAGCACTACTTCAAAACATTTGAAAGTGGAGTAACATGCAGCACTACTTCAAACGTGGGAAAGTGGAGTATCATGCAACAATCGTGCATGTTTGACCCCTAACAAATATCAACGGATAAAACTCCTGAATTTGAAAAAATAATCTCAACCGAAGAAGTGTTAAAATCATTTCCCAAAACAGAAAGTTTCAAGCTCGGTTTTTGACCGTAACAAACATAGAGGAAAAATAGGATTAAGTTTTAAAACGTTTGATTATTTGAGATGTCTCATAAGTGCTGGACTCTCGAACTAATCTGGACCAAAAAGATTAATATGGGCTGAATGGCCCATTTGCATTACTAACAATCCCCCACTAATGCAAAAGGGCAAAAAGGTAATTTTTCTGAGCATTTGAAAGTTCGACACTTAAGCATCAGTATCTTGCGATTGAACTAATGCATAGTGAATTGGGATGATCGACTTGTTTTCGGAGTGAACATATCTGGAACTCCTAAACTGGTTGATCACTCAAACAACACGTGTCTTACTTTAATAAAACGAGTTTCGTAATAATCAACAACTTATAGTGGCCATTGTTTTCTTGGGAAAACTCATGAGTGCTCTAGAAAGACAACCCTTAAAGTCTTTCATAAAAGGAATGTCAATCTTTTACACTCAAGTAGGTCCTTCCATCAAGTCTTATCAGACCACCCAATCGGGGCTATGGAAAGATTGAGAACGATTCATCGTTTAACCTCATATAATTTTTGGTGAATCCCACAAGTCCATCAAAAATTTAAACTATCTTGGATCCATTAATAGCTTTAAGCTCATCCTCGCAACGTACATACATCATAGGAATGGATAGGTTTGTACGTTTGTAAGTCTTTCCTAGGTTTCGTTGGACTTCAAGTTGTTTGAGACACAGCAAGAATATCCACCAAGAATTCTTCATCTGGCAGGGTTTTAACCTCATTCCCGTCTATGAATCTTGGACTATCTTTCTACTTAGTCCTTTAGTAAATGGATCAGTTAAATTCCTTTCTGACCTTACGAATTGTAAAGTCAGTACTCTAATCCCTATCAAATTTCTCACACATTCATGCTTAATGTGTATATGTCTTTTCTTACCATTGTAAGCTTCATTTTAGGCAACACCTAGGGCTGCCTGAGAGTCACATAAAAGTGAGACTGGTGGAGTGGGTTTTCCCTCACAAAGGGATATCTCCCAGTAATGACCTGAGCCACTCTGTTTCTTTCCCTGCCAAGTCTAGAGCTATAAACTCAGACTCCATAGTAGACCGAGTTATACAAGTCTGTTTTGAAGACTTCCACGAGATAGCCGTTCCTCCTAAGGTAAAAACATAATCACTAGTGGAACTTACTTCATTATTATCAGTTACCCAATTCACATCGCTATACCCTTCCAAAACAGCGGGATATCCTACAAGATGCAATCCTAAGTCCATTGTTCCTCTTAGATATTTTAGTAAACGTATAAGGGCAATCCAATGTTCTTCACTAGAGTTGTGGGTGTACCTACTTAGTCTACTCACAACATAGGCAATATCAGGTCGAGTGTGGTTCATTATAAACATTAAACTACCAATAATTTTTGCATACTCCCCTTGAGATACACTTCTTCCTTTATTTTTCTTTAAGTGAATAGTGGAGTCATATGGAGTTCTCACTGACACTACATCAAAGATTTGAAATTTTCTCATCACCTTTTCAACATAGTGAGATTGGGATAAAATGAAGCCATTATCTTTTTTAGTAACTTTTACCCCTAAAATGACATCTATCTCCCGTAAATCTTTCATTTCAAATTTAGAGGATAAAAATATTTTGATTCCATTTATAGCATCAATGTGTGTTCCAAACAACAACATGTCATCTACATAGAGACAGATAATCACACATTCATAATCAAATATTTTGAATATACACAAGCATCAGATTCATTCACAATGAAACCAAAACTAAGAATAGTTCTATGAAACTTCTCATACCATTGTTTTTTGTGCTTGTTTTAAACCATACAATGGCTTCTTAAGTTTACACACCTTATTTTCTTGGCCTATTATGGTGTACCCAGGGGGGTTGTATCATATATATCTCTTCTTCTAGATCACCATTCAAGAAGGCGGTTTTAACATCCATTTGATGCAGGGGTGGAAGCAGTGTTCTGTTGTGGGTGGCAATTGCCACCCACTTTTTCTCTCTTTTTTTATAGCTTAAGTTTCCATGGTATTTAGAGTTTTACCCCCAACTTTTTTTCCAGAAACTTACATAAAACACCCCACAAATTTGTAAATACAAATCGGGCAAAATCCAAATAGGCCAAAATCCAGCCAAAATCCCCTTCTGAGTCTGAAACCCTTCAGCCCTAAATCCCATTATCCCAATCCGCCAAAATCCAATTCGCACGGCCACGCCAAACCCACGCCGTCGGCCAGACATTCTCCCTAATCCCACCCCACGCCGGCCCTCCCTAAGCTCCCTCCTTCCTGCGGCGATAGCGTCCGCGACTCCGCGGTCCGCCTTTGACGCACGACTCGTTCCAGCGACCAGCGGGCAACGACTTTTGCCTTTTTGCTCTTGTATTATTTCGGCGAATCCGGCGTCGGTGCGGCTACTCCGAGGAGTTCGAGCAGAGACTGCCTCTCAGACTCTCAGTTCTCACTTTATCAGATTAGACGGCTGCCCAGGTTTTTTAATTTTAATTAATCAGTTATTTTTTAGATATAGATATTATTTATATGGTTTTGGAATATAGTTAGAAACTTAGTATAATTAGGATTGATTTAACTAATTAGTTTTGGATTTGGTTACTTTTTCTCTAGTTAATTAGTTATATATAGATATTATTTATGTTGTTTCGGAATAGTTAGAAACTTAGAATAATTAGGCTCAGTTTAATTGGATTTATTTGATTTTGTGATTTGTGAACATTAGATGATATTTGATAGAAAGTATTTAATATAACTTCTATAAATTGATAGTTTTTCTATATTTAGATAATTTTTAATTTTGTGTAGGAGATTATTTTCAATCTTGTGTTGGAGATTTTAAATTTGTTATTATTAGAATGTATGTATCCCGGTTATAAGAAATATACTCATAATTTCAGAATGAAGAGAAAACAAGGAAGCATTTCAAAAAAATTCTCCAAACTCTCAAGTCATGATGGTGGAGGTAGTTCTAGCCGAAATCCCCCTTTAGAGGAATTAAGTCAACGAAATTCTTCTCCAACAAATGTCGTATTTTCACCTCAAGAAGCCTCACATTCTACACCAAAAGAAGATGAGGTTACTTCAAACATTGATGGGAGAGTTACCGAGGAAGATATCTCAAATCTTTTTCAAGACCCGGGAAAAAGGAAAGAGATGAGTAAATATCACCCGGATGATAGAGAGCTTGTTAGGAGGGCATATATTGGAAGACCTCTTTGTCAGCCTTTCAATCATGCATTCCCTCAAAGATTAGTAGGGAAGAGTAATCGGAGATTCAACCCTAGCTATCTTGAGAAGCATAAGAGTTGGCTTGAGTATAGTATTGAAAAAGATGCGGCTTTCTGCTTTCCTTGCTATTTGTTTATTAATGAAGTTAATGATGCCGATGTTCTTGCTAGGGCTTTTGCTTATGGTGGTTTTAGGAGTTGGAACAAAACAGAGGCATATGAGAGGCATGTTGGTAAACTTGGGAGTACTCACAATAATGCTGTGAAAAAGCTTGAAGATTTCAAAAATAAGAGGGGTTCTCTTCCCACTTGTTTGGATAGGCAATCTGAGGAAAGTAAAACCCAAGATAGGATTAGATTGGAAGCTACTATTAAATGTTTGGAATTTCTTCTCCTACGAGGGTTGCCTACTCGGGGTCATGATGAAAGCGCATCTTCATCGAATAGAGGTCATTTTTTGGATCTATTGAAATTTCATGCCACTGATAGACCCGAGGTTGCTGCAGTAGTTCTAGAAAATGCTCCAGGAAATTGCCAGTGGACATCTCCTGATATTCAAAAAGAGATCATTCATGCTTGTGCTAAATTAACTACGAAGGAAATTATTGAAGAAATTGGTGATGGTTTTTTTTCCATTCTTGCTGATGAGTCTGCAGATGTAGTTGATAAAGAACAGATGGCTCTTTGTTTGAGATACATCAATAAAAATGGTGAAGTGATGGAGCATTTTTTTGGCATTGTACATGTCCCTAATACCACTTCTTTGACTCTGAAGGAAGCAATCAAGGGGTTGCTTATGATAGAATCTCTACCTCTTTCTAAAGTTAGAGGTCAAGGTTACGATGGTGCTAGTAATATGCAAGGCTCGATTAAGGGTCTTCAAAGGTTGATTAGGAATGAGTCTCCATCGGCATACCATGTTCATTGTTTTGCTCATCAACTTCAGCTAACCCTTGTGAGTGTTGCAAAACACAATGATGATGCCCATTGGTTGTTTGATGATGTGCTTCCCCCTTTGATTACTTTTATTGGTGGCTCACCAAAGCGACAAGAATTTCTCCGGCAAAAGCAAAAAATGCATGTTGTAAATGCATTATCCACTGGCGAGCTTGAATCCGGTAGTGGCTTAAATCAAGAGTTGAGATTGGTTAGGGCGGGTGACACTCGATGGGGATCTCACTTTAGAACCATTAAGAATGTACTTGCATTGTATCGCCCTATTATTGATTCTCTTGATGAAATTGCCGATGATTCCCATGACACGAGTGAGAGGAGTAAAGTTCTTGGAATCACAACCATGATGATGTGTTTTGATTTTGTTTTCGTGGCACACTTGATGGCTTCTATCTTTGGGGCTACGGATGAGCTGAATATGGCCTTACAAAAGAGGGATCAAGACATTGTTAATGCTATGTTTATGGTTGACTCAACTAAGAGGAATTTG
>JAULKK010325490.1:0-11167 GCA_032355705.1 Rubia peregrina | reverse complement strand
TAGCTACTTAATTGTAGTTAGCACGCATTAGGGCTTAAAAATAGTATCTTTGAGAGGACGGCGACGACCTCCCATCTACCCTCTTGGTTAATGATGAAATCAAATTAATTTTTGTTGTCATTGATTATTATAGGACATAAAAAACCCAATAATTACATCGATGTATATTCGATACCGTTACTTGATGACTTGCAGAAGTTTTGGTGTGAAGAGAACTAGACGTACGATGGTTTCCATGTAACATTATCGATATCCCTAGGTGTGTAAATTTATTGGGGGTATTTAGGGAAAATTCACTATGCATGTTATCTATGTGAAAAGAATACTAGTTTTACTCAGATGTGGCATGGTCGGAAAATAGTATATCATTGTCTTAGGAAGTTCTTACCGATAAATCACCCTAGAGTAAAAGCAAAGAATGGATCTGTGAGAATATTAAGGAAGACCTTCCTCCGCAACCAATTATGGGGAAGGTGATCTATGAATAGGTCAAATATCTTGATAATCACTTTGTTATGAATAGGAAGAAAATACCCATTGGAGCAAGTTGGAAGAAATGCTTCATTTTCTTCCAACTACCTTACTGGGAGCATCTGGATGTGAGGAACTATCTTTATAGGATGCATATGGAGAAGAATGTTTGTGACAACTTGATTGGGACGTTGCCAAACACGCATAGCATAAAAAATTTGATGAATTGAAGTCACATCTTGACATGGAAAAAATGGGAGTCAGACATGATCTAGCACCCATTATAGAGGGTGGGACAGCTTTCCATCCACCGGCATGCTAGACAATGTCAATTGATGAGAAGAAACAATGCTTCAAATCCTTGAGGGTGTTAAAGTCCCCTCCGCACCTTTTTCAACATAAGAAAGTGTCTTTTGAGGAGTTGAAATCAGCGGGTCTGCAGTCTCACAATTTTCGTAGGTTGATGCAGTAGTCAAATGTTATTCCCATTCAAGGGACACTCCTCAACCATGCTAGGGTCTCCATAAGCCGATTGTGCATTTTAAGTATATTTTTCGTAAGTATGCCATGCATTATGTTATCAACTTCAATTCATAGTTGTGGAGGTGATGTGTCGAATAAAGTTGTACGTGTCCCTTTGTTTTTTGTCATCATGATGCACTTGATTGTACATGTAGTTAGAGAAATAAAAATATCTAAACTGGGGTTCCTTTGAAGGATGTATCCTTTTAAGAGATACATGAAAATATTTAAGTGTTTTGTTAAGAACAAATATACGCCAAATGCTATTATTGTCTAACGGTATATGGCGGAAGAGGATATTGAATTTTTTACTAGCTACTTGAATGAATTTAAATCCATTGGCATTCAGAAATTAAGGCATGTGAGAAGGACAGAGGGACAAGGCTTACAACATGGCCATTTAGTTAGTTCGTCGATGGCTAACCTGAATACTGTGCACATGTACGCTATTTGTAACCATGATCAAGTTCGGCCATATGTAGAGCTCCACATGTCTGAGATTAGATCACTAAATAGCACATTCAATGACATGAAGGTCAACAAACATCACAGGAGGGAATTCACATCTTGGTTAAGGAACTTTTTTCAAAGCGGAGACCAAATTGAAACTGTAAAATAGTTGTCTCAATGACCATTAACCACCATGGTTTTGACATTTATGAATATACTCTCGAACCAGGTGGCAAGATGCTAAAGTAGTATCTCTGACCAGCAGAGTGTTATTGATACCTGAGGCGCTATATGTTCCTAATAAGAATGACTCTAACAGAGGATACACCCGAACGAGTTACTTTAGTACAATTCCAGAAAAATGGGAGTTGAATCATGTGACATTAAAGTTGTTGTTTTAAAGTGTGATTGGGTGGACGACACCACCTGAACTATGTCTAAACCCTTAGCCTTATGTTGGTGGACCGTGTGAGACTAGGATTTCACGTGAATCCATTCATAATGGCTTCTGAGGCGCATCAAGTGTTTTTACGTGAAAGATCCTATGGAAAATCACTAGGATATTGTTGTGGAGGAAAAGAAAACTTTCATGGATGACTTACATGTACCCCCGCGGGGTTATTTTTTAGGAGATTTACCCGTGAAGTGCATAAGAGAGGTCAAAGATAGAAATTTATATTGTTGCTCTCATACTCACTACTAACTAGAATAAAGTAGCTAGTGGCAATTTCGATTTCGTCCATAGAGATACTAGTATTTAAAGGTTAGCCAGACTCAACCCCCAATAGGACGTCGCCCCAATTGTGTGTTGGGAATAGCTAGTAACTAAACAGCTAAAGCGGGGATGTTTTTGAATTAACAACTACAAACATGAAATTAAAGAGAAGTAAACTATAGATTAACTCATCTTGGGGGAATTTGCATAACATGGCCGATTTAGGGATTTGATCTTAGGTTATATCACATATAGACATATAAACATAATCTCATGCTTATGTCACATAGTGTGGAGATGGTAGGAAATTTCCAATGTTTGTCACATAGAGGTTCATCTCCCTTAAACCATCTTGCCACCTTCGTAATTAGGGATGCATTGCAATCCTTCCAACTCCGCATTTCATCCCTATAATCTCACTTCCGATGCTAATAAGTCTCTTCTAAAAATCATAAGCCTTTGCATGCAACACTATTAGATACAAGAGTGAGCCAAATTCATCCCGGGCTCTCCATTATGGACACCAACCCTAGGCTGGGAGGGGTAAAGGTATCGAATCCTTTTGATGACTCTAGGGTCCATACTAGTCTAGTCGCTACAAACTACAAATGCTCAATTGTTGGGGTAATCCAGGGTTTCTATACAGCAACCCCTCGATCTACTGCTCCTAACAAGCGATCACTCACACAACTAGCCAATTAGAATTAATGTCTAATGAGCATCTTGGTACTCTCAAGGTAGAATGAATGCACTCATCTCCCCATTACTCTCAAGACTACAATAGAAATAATCTAACACTCCACAATTATCATTTTAGCCTAGCACAAAACTATACTATGAATGAAATCATGAATGTATCATAAAACATATCATGCCATAAGTCATATGAGAATAGAAACCTCAAATCATGGGCAATATTCATAAGCATAGAAATTTAGGGTAATCTAGAACCTCACAAATCCTAATCAATTCATGAATACAAACACAATCCCAAGAAAATAAACTACTTTAGAGATATTGAATCCATGGTGATAATTGGATTTAATGCCATGGATCTAGGAAATAAATGAACAGAGAAGATAGCCTCCTTTCTTTCTATCACTAACTACTAGAAAAAAACTTAGCTCATGAATGATAATACTCTAGGAGACTAAAGGCTTATTAAATAGTATGTATATTGGGCCTTGAAAGGCAAAAAAGGTAGGAAACCCTAGCTGCATCGATGGCACTGGTCGTGCCATATTACACGGCCCAGCCAGCACGACCCGTGAAATAGTTAATGGAGCATCGGCTAGAGTGCTGGTTTATGCCTTCTGTGCACAAGGGTCATTTTGGATTGGATGGGACATCGACTGGAGCTTGTTCTACCGTCTTCTAAGTTTATGGGCCATGTTGGATTACACGGCACATCAGCTAGAAGTCTTCAACCCGGCTTCTGATTGTGTGGAACGTGCTAATTGGCGCGTAGCATCGATCGAGCCTTTGCTTCCTCCATTTTTTTGAGTATTAGCGATGGTGGTTTGCACGACCTATTTTCTAATTTTCATTTCCTTAGCACGACCTATGGTATGGGCCGTGTAAGTTAGTATGACCCATTTAATTTCTTTGACTCTTTCAGACTTTTCTCTTTTCTTTGGTGTATCTATCTACTACCTCATTTTCTAATCGTGGCCTTTAGTACCATCTTTATGAATTAGGTGTACTAAACTACTCTGAAGTTCTTATAAGGAATCTAAAAATAATCTCACAAAATAGAAGCTAGATACTTGTAAGGACATAAATCCATTAGACTTAAAATAGGTTACAAAATGAAGGATTTGGATACAATTTTTTTTAAAATGGTCATCTAAACTCCTTATAATGTAAACCTACCTAAATCTAACAATCTACAAACCAAAACATAACATAAATGTTAAATACTTTGGAAAATACATGCATTTGGCATCTTTACAAATCCCCCTTACTTAAACATTTACTCGTCTTTGAGTACACAGGAACAAACAAATACCTAAGCGTAAACTAGCAAGCAAAGGTTTTCCCAAAACACCCAAAATTTTATTCCTAGACTACTCTAGCCCCCAAGACATAAGAATATCTCAAACTCTTATATTCTAAAACCTAAGATAATCTAAATAGCCAACATACCAATCAAATGTGAGGTACAAATATAAGTGTAAAACTAGCTTACTACCGAATAAACAAACCAATAGAAGCATAGAATCATTCAAATTTCACTAAAAAAAATTCATTTTGCGTAGGAGCCCTTTCGAGTTTATATTCTAGCTTCACACATTTTTTATTTTTCAAAGCTCACCCTCGCCGTTTTCCACACCATTTGGTCTCTTTTTTGCATAGGTTTTCTTTCGGGTTTTCAACCTATTTGGGCCTCCCAAATTTTCCAAAGTTTCCTTTTTAGCTTTTCTACTTAGCGAGATATATTTTTTTAGAAAAAATTGTGTAGCACAAAATTCCCCAAAAGTGAGTTCTCGATGGGCCCGCCCTGCTCCGAAAAATGATCAAAATGGGAGGAGATGTTGCATCTTGCCTACTCTGTCCACTGACAACCCTAGAACTCTATCCCAGAGACGGATGGTAGGAAACATCCTCTATGTGAACAGGGCTCAAGGACGGAGATGAGCAGACTACATGATGCTCCAAAGTCGGTGGTTGTGGTGGTGGTTGGAACTCTGTATACTGCGGTTGTGCATGAACTGGATCAGTCTCCATGGAGCCATGACCCTGTATATATATATATATCTTAGCCTCTTCCTCCTCTGATCCTCATCTGCTAAGGCTGCTCCCAACCTCTAATCGGGCTTAATAAGAAGGTATTAAAGAGTGAGTAACAACCTGGGGTGAGTCTCATAAACTTGGCGCCACAAGACCTGCTCACCCTCCAACTCAATAATTGATGCCTATTTCAAGGCACCCAAGGTAAGGGTATAGGTCCCAACAGGGTTCTCCCGCATGCTCTCGTCCCTCAGAAGATCAAGTTGAATGGCTATAAGTGATATCATACCCCTCGTGGCTATCTTGCCCCATTCCCTAGTCCACGCTCGACAACACTGATCGATGAAATGTCTCATGGTATCAAGGCAAGCTACACCAGTACAAATCGACCACAAAAAAAGAAATTTCTCTTGAGTAGACATGGTAGCCTCGTCATGGTAGAAGGCTACAGTCGTTAGCAAACACACCATATACCTAAGGACTGGATGTATGATATCACTGTTTTTGCACTCCTTCACTCACGGCTACCGGGTAATGGTGAACCAAACGGCTCTAATTTAAACCTAGAACAATCTATCATGCTTTTGGGCACATCTTCATTATCTCTTCACCCAAAGCACTTGGCGATCTTCTTATAGGTCATGGTGCGGGGCTCGTCCCCCATGTGAAAGTGTGCCACTGAGCAGCCCTACTCATCACGTCGTTGCTTGATGGTGATAAGGAACTCAAGAGTGTATCTCCTATATGTAGGGGATGCCTTCTTCATGAAACCCCCTAAGCCGACCCTTATTAGCAGGTTTTTGACTAATCTATGAAGCATAAGCTTTTTGAGGATTTTCCTATCCACAAGGTCTCAATGATGGGGCATCGACATAGCCAAACCCATCGCACTTACTGAACTGGGTCAAGCCTTTGAATTACCAAAAAGGGAGGGCTTTGGCCAGATCTAGATGCACTACATCTAGGTGGCATAAAGGCATACAGAAAACAGCACAACACATACATACCAAAGCTACAGTCCCAAATCACACACAACACAAAAAAGTTAGAAATAGTCCACAAAATTTCTCCAACACCTGCTCACCCTAATATGCAAAATTTTAGCCCTAATCCCAAAAAAACAGTCTAGCATGCAACACCTAAAGTTCACAAGATGAAATCATAATTTCGAAGAGTGGGTTCAGCCGAATACCTTTTCGGAGATCGGTGATGGAATTTGATGAATTGCACCTTGTGGGACATGTGAAATTCACTGTGGAGTAAGACTTAAAAATTTACAACACAAAATATGGAAGAAATTTTGAGTTGTTGGGAGAAAGAACATGATGTGGTTGAAGTGGCGTTCTTCGTATCTGGGAAATTGCAAGCAGTGTTTGGATGGGAATTTGACTAGGGTTTGTACAGAATCTATGTAGGAGTGTTTTGGGAAAATTTTTGTTGGACTTTGATAAGAATGGGGGAAGTTATGGGTGAAAATGAGGTCGGGAATAGAGTAGGTTGCACAAAACGAAGTGAGGTTTCTGCTGGAAAAATAAGTTTTTACATAGGACTCGTGCCCATTCATTAGCACTCTAGGCAGAAAGAGCTGCATTCAAATGGCACGGGTCGTGCCAAAAGAATGTTTTTGGCCTCCTTCCTCCATGTTTGTCACAAACTTATCCCTACAACCAAAAACACAAAAATGAAGTATTCTACCAAATGCCTAGCCATTTAACCAAACAAAGCATTTACTAGATTAAACCTAGAACAATCAACACTCAAGATTCAATCTTTTAGTGCTACCTTAGGATAAATATAATAACAAACCACATTAACATACTCATCTAGCAATATTAACATCATTTTCAAAAAAATAAGTTCCAATTCCATGTTCTTGGATTTTCATGTCAAAGAGCTAAGAAATTATAAAATTTCCTAACACCCTAACACTCAATCATATAAATACTTCATATTCTCAAAAAACCCGTAGCATAAATGAAATAAACATCAACATTAATGACACAATAAATGCTAAGTAATAAATGTTCATGAAAGAGTAAAATAGAGAATCTCTCTGCATGGGTTTGGAAGCTCCAATCACTTGCTCCCAAGTGATAAGTTTAGCTACTAAGAATCATACTAACAATCAAATGTAATTAAACATAAAGAAAAATGAAACTAGAGTAGAAGAAAACTAGTGTTTTTTCAAGAGTAGCATCGAAAAGAAGAAGTTGGTAAGGAGTGATGATAAAGTTTGCTTTTTATAGTACAAGAAAAATAGCAAAAATTCTGGCCATACGTCTGTCATGACTTGCGACACATTTGTCACAACTCGCGACAGAAACCAAATGCAGCATCTTCAAATCTTTCTTCATCTTGTCTCATGACTTCCTCTTCACTTCACTTCTCTTTAATTCTTCAAGTCCTCAAGGGATGATCCTCGAGGTCTTCATGGTCTTCATCTCGATATAATTTCCCCATCACACAAAATTCTCTAGAAAAATCATGAGAGCGCAAAAGTCGCACTTAACTCTCCTAAAAGAATTGTGAGGCAAAATACAAGATCTAGATTTTTTAAAAGTTCACAAAATTGAGTCTAAAAAGTCCCAAAATAAACATATAAATGGACACATCAAATCTTTCCACACTTGACACTTACTTGATAATACCTTGGCCTAAACGTCCCAATAAGGATGAACAACTTATTTCTCAGGGACGTTCTCTGTCGTCCAATGATGCTGCCTGGATGAGAAGTCATACCAACGGTGGTAATACGGATACTGATGGGATAACTCCAGTCTTATCAGCCACCAAACCACATATAACAAGGAAGAGTGTTGGACACGAGGTAAGATTTCCCCAATCAGTCTACTATTCACTTGGATTCTCCTCTACATGACTCCCATGGCTAACGGGATCATCAGAGCAGGCTTGACCCTGGGCCTGCTCGCTTGCCCTTTCTATGCCTGTCTTGTAGGTTCAGGTGCATATTGGGCTGACGGAGATCGATATTGGATATACTACATTTTTGTATTAACATTGGCGCCGATTGTGGGGGACCGCAAAAACATTGATCATCCACGTAGCTTGAAGAGAATGGAGGCACAGGAACCAGATAACCTGTACAACCAGGTGACAATGAAGGACGTAACACAGAGGGATGAGCCTGCCCCGACGCTGACGCCGATAGGGGAGAGGCATCAAATCCTTGTGGCGGAGGAGGTGTTAAACAATTGATAGATTCTTCAAACGATAATGGTGTTTGAAAGAGAGATAATGAACAGTTAAAAGAAATAGAGGGTAAACAGTCCCAACGGAAGGGGCATGATGTGCGCCCAACAGAGCTTTTCCCAGAATAACAGGGAGATTCCGAAGCACCCACTAGAAGAGAGAAGGTGTCACGAACGGTTCAGAGCGGAGTGAGAGGGGTGGTGAGAAGTACAGCTTCGTCGATGAAAAAGAAATCGTGTGGAGTCAAGGAAACAATGTCGGACCATGAATGGAAAGAGAGCTATGTGCCACCCCAGAAGAATAAGGAGCAGGCTGGGTGAAAAACTCCATGAAGAGAAGTGGATGAAGCCCTAGCCAGGAAAACCCAAGCTAGAGGCTCGTCGTTCACTAGGCGAATACATTTGTTCACGGCAGACCCAAAGCTGAAGATACCAATGAACCTGGGTTAATACAATGGCGAGGCGGACCCAGAAGACCACCTGCACACCTTTTGTACCAACATGGCCTCTTTTTCAATTCCGCAAGTAATATGGTGCAAAGTATTCTTAACCACCCTGATGGCCGCGGCTAGGGTATGGTTCAGGAATTTGGAGGATGAGACGATAGACAGTTTCTGCCAGCTAGAAGAAAAATTCCTAACCTGCTTCATGCAAAGGAAAAAATTCAGAAGAAGAGGTCGGAGCTACTAGCCATTCGGCAAAAGCAGATGGAACTGTTGTCAGCATACTGGGAGAGATTCAATGATGAGGCAAACCAGGTAGAGGAAACGAGCTGCCAGTTCCTCATTGACACCTTTGTGAACGGCCTCAGACACGAGTTGCTGTTGTGAGACTTCACTCTGTACCCGCCAACCACTGTTAATGAGTTGACGAGGAGAGTGGGAAATTTCCACAGGGCAGACTTGGCTGATAAGAGGAGAAATGAAGTATCAGGAGGCCATAGTCAGTGCACGATCGACAAAGATGGCTCAGATGGAAGAATGAAGAAAATAGGGGTGGATCAAACAGAGAACATGCCGATGTCTAGCAGGTTCAAAAGGTCAGAGAGGTCTTCAACTCTCTGCTCAAAACCCCCAGGGAGATCTTAGCCTTGTGCTTAGGAAAAGGCATCCTGGATTCCCCACCTAAGATGAGGATGCCTCCTGGAAAGAGGGATAAGTCTCAGTTTTTTTATTACCATGATGACCATGGCCACAAAATGAATAATTGCATTCACCTAAGGCATAACATAGAGAATGTGGTGCAGAGGGGAGAGCTAGTTCATCTAGCAAAAAGCGTAAAAGATCATAACAGGGCCACCTACTAGGGCAAGAACAAGTATGGAGGATACCACAAACAGTAGGACAATCGGGGCAGGGAAAAGGGACTTATAGGAAGCAAGGAGAGACAAAGGAAGCAGGGTGAGAAAGGTGACGAGCCCCAAAAAGACAAAGAGAACACCCCCAGGGAAAAGGAAAGAGTAGCTACCATGATGACGAACATTTACGCCATCATAGGAGGAAGTGCATGGGGAAAGACCAAATCCCACCGAAAGGCACGCTGCAGACAAACCCCACGGCCAACATCGGAGGAGAGGAAGCTGGGGTAAACGAGACCATAATGTTTGATGACAGTGACCTGATACCGGATAGGCTGGCAGAGGCAGATGCTATGGTGATTACAACCAGGATAATGTATAAGAGGATTCATCGGCCACATATCGATGGAGGAAGGTCTGCGGAAGTCATGTACTGGCACTATTTCGAGAAGCTGGATGAGAATGCCAGAGAGAAGTTGGAGAAAACGAGCACCACACTGGTGGACTTTGCGGACATAATCATATAGACAGAAGGAACCATACTCCTCCCTGTGACAATGGGGGAAGGTGGGATAAGTAAGATTATGGATATGGAGTTCATATTTGTAAAGGCAAACAACCCCTACAATTTGATATTGGGCAGGGCGGCATTAGCATTGCTCAAGGACATAGTGTCGACCCTACACCTGTTGTTGAAATTCCCAACCAGTGGAGGGATAGCAATAGTAAAAGGGGATCAGCAAAGAGCCAAGGAATGCCATAGAATTGCACTCAGCAAGAGGAAGCGAGGTGATGAAGGGGGAGGAAGTGAGACACAGGTCAGCAGGGCAAAGCCTGTCGGATTAATCACGGGTGGAAATGATAAAAATGACCCAATGAAGTTAGGTACGGAGGTGGAAACTGTGGTTTTGAACAAGGGCCGCGAGGTGCAGGTAGGCATTGATCTTCCGTCTATGGTGAGGGACCAACCGATAAAGTTCCTGGAGGAAAATTGACAAACTTTTGCCTGGGAAATGGAGGATATGATGAGAGTGTCAAAAGATGTAGGCTGTCATGAGCTAAAGGTGGACCCTACCTGCAGGCTAGTTAAGCAGAAACGGAGGATGTTGTGCAGGGAGAGGAACGAAGCGGACAACAAAGATGTGAGCCAGCTAGTTGCAGCAGGGATCCTGGAAGAAGTACCCCACCCAACGTGGCTAGCAAATCCAATGTTGGTTAAGAAATCGGATGGTAGTTAGAGGATGTTCGTGGACTATACAGACCTAAACAGGGCCTACCCAAAATACTGCTACTATTTGCCTGTCATTGACCAAAAGGTATATTCTCTTACCAACTACCCAATTAAATGTTTTCTAGATGCATACAAGGGATACCACCAGATTTCCATGTTAGAAAGTGACGTGGAGAAAACCGCTTTCATCACGGAGAAAGGGTCTTTCGGTTATCGAATAATGTCTTTTGCTTGAGAAATGTCAAGGCAACATATCAAAGGGTGGTGGATAAAGTATTCCAAAAATAAATTGGGAGAAATCTTGAGGTGTATGTGGATAACATGGTGATAAAAAGCAACCAATACGAGGCTTTCATAGAGGATGTCAGGGAGACTCTATTGCAGTTCAGGAAGATCGGGATGAAGTTTAACCCGAGGCAGGAAAGTTCCTGGGGCACGTGGTGTCAAATGAAGGCCTGCGGGTGACCCCACAAGGATAAGGGAAATTCTAGAGATGAAGCTGCCGGACACGGTGAAGAGGTCCAGAGTCTAAACGGTAAGCT
>JAULKK010325480.1:0-11169 GCA_032355705.1 Rubia peregrina | reverse complement strand
ATAAAATGACCATTTCCCCCCAAGATTAAAAAAATAGGGATATATACAAATATAACCTTACCTACTTGACTAAATATCAATATAATACTCAGATAATTTTTAGTACAAAATAACACTAACTAATTAATGTAAGTCCAATATAACCCTCAGACCCTATTTCTGGCACCGTTGCTGAAACAAGTTGGGTTATATCAATACATTATGAAAACTGATAGGGTTATATCAACACATTCCTAAAATTTATAGGGTTATATCAGAATATTCGTAAAACTTATAGGGTTATATCAGCACATTCTTATAAGTTTTGGCACTTACACTGATTATCTAGGGTGGCACTTTCGAACACTGGAGGTTATATTGGCACCTATATCAAGTAGGTAGGGGTATAAAGCACTTTTCTCAAAAAATATTTTAAAAATTAAAAAGTCATTATTGCCCTTCATTCTTGTTTCTTTTTCCTTCTCACTTCTTTCCTCCTCTTCTTCTTCTCACCACCCAAAAAATTCATCCCCTCCTCCTCTTACTCTTCTCCACAATGCAGTGACCACTTTCATCGCAACTGAACCAAAACACATCCACTACCATTTTCTCCACCATCAGCTGCCGCAACCACTTTGCAAAGAAACCCATCTTAGCTTCTTTCGTTGCCGGTGAAAAAACAAAATTTCCCTCACAATCTCTAATTGAAGATCCCAAATCCCTTCTCGCTGGTGGTGGAGCTTTCTTCTCCAACTACAACACCCACGTCACCGCTGTGGCGACGAAGGTAAATGTGGTCGCCGTCTTCGTTGACTACTGTCTCGCACGGGAGCACCTCATCCCCGCCACGTACGAGAGGATTCATGGAAAGTGATGAAATGGGTCGTATCTCACTCCAAAGAAGGGTTTGGTGGATTCGATGTGTTTCATCCATGGAAGAACGTTGTGCGCCCAGAAGTTGATGGCTAGGAGCGGAGGCAGCGGCCTAGGCAAAACTAAGATAAGACCGAGCAAAGGCGGCCTGGGGAGAGGTTGGAAGACTGGGGGGTATGGTCGGGGGCAGGTCTGGACGGGAGGGAGAGATTGGTGGAAGGGGAAATGTGCTGGGAAGGTCTGGTGGTGGGATGGGTGGTGGGTGGTGGGTGGTGCGGGAGTGGCTGGTGGTTAGCGATGGTTTAGTGGTGGCAGGTGGTGTAATATGTTGGGGGTTGAAGAAGAAAGTAACGACCATTTTTTGTTTCTGAGAAAAGGGAATTTTTTTGAAAAGAGGTAAAAATGGTACAAAAAATTAACTTAAGGGTAGAGGGTATTTTTGTCATTTTAGATTTGGTGAATGCTCGATTCCTTGAGTCAACGTCGTAATTAGGCCAAAAGGTTATAACTACACATTTTTTCATAAAGTTAGGGTTATTTTTTACACTTTCTCATTTTGTATGGTTATGTGTACCTAAATTTAGGGTTAGAAGTGTAAAAATCTCAAATCAATCTTCTTCATTTTTTTACTAAACTCCAGCAGATTCTCTGCTTTGCATAATCGGACATTTATTACACTATAGTTACTTCTTTCATTTAAAGTTAAGAGTTAAATTTTAATCACTTCAAAATATTTATAAAAATTAAAAGGTAGTTTTAAAAACAATCAATATAAAAAATAAAAGTTAATTAATCAGAACTAGTATTTTTTCGTATTCTTTTCATACTTTCACTAGTTTGAAATAAAAAGGTAACAACATCCAAATTTTTTAAAAATTAGAATCCAAAGAGATTAATTTCAATCTTCTAAACAAACCATCATTGACATCAAATCATTATTTACGAAACCCCAAAAAACAATAAAGAATCATCTCACCTGAATTCGAGATTGTACTATTTTTCTCTAAAAAGATATTTTGTATGAAGATGAAGGTACTTTATAGTAGGAAAAGAAGAATAAACTAAATACGAGACTTAAATTTTTAATAAAAAAATTAATATTGATTTTTGATTTTACGCATTCAATTGGAATTGAATTAAATTTCCATTCCTCATAAAAAAATCTCTTTCTACAAATATAGGGAAGGAAGTCTTCTCTCTCATCAAAAACCTATTTTAGGGAATGAGATGAAGAAACTGTTTGAGTTTAAAAATCATATAGAATCCCCAAAATCAATGAAAATTCATATTATAAGGAAGCAGTTGGACTTGCTCAAAGTACTAGTGGAGAAAGGATTGATTAAAGTCGGTTATATTTGACCAGAGAATGCACTTTTACCTTTGATTGATTCGATTAAAGGCGGTTCGGAAATCGCCTTCTATTAGGATCCGAAATAGGTTCTCAACTCTCAACCTATTTTGATGTCCCAAAATAAATTCTAGATCTAGAACCCCAAAACAGCATATCATGCTCTGCCGTCGTTCCTCTCTTTCATGTGCAACAATAACAATTGTAACGCACAGCTAGATCTTGCCAACAACAACTATTGAACAATTAGCCAATAACTAGGGGTGGGCGTCGGATCAGTTTAATCGATTTTCAATTTATTCGGTTCGGGTCATTCGGTTTTGCCCCTAAAAAGTCAAAATTGAATCCGACCCGAACAACCCGAATTATCTGAATCGAATTCGGAATTTGGTTTCAGTTTGAAACCAAATTCAACCCGAATAAACCGAAATGACTGTAAGTTTTTTAAAAAATTTCTAAAATCAAATAATTTAATTTAAAATTAAATAAAAACATGTAATCTAATTTCTACATCATCAAAATCAAGTTTTAAAATAAATCCAACAAGTATAATACAAATTTAACCATAACACTTTTAACATTACATTTAAGATTAAAGAAAAACAATTCGTTTTAATATTCATGTTCAGACCCTTCACATTCTTCAGCCTTCAAGCACTCCACATTCACATTCACCTTTAAGCACTCCACAAATTTACTTAGGGTAACTTATGTTATTTACTTATTACCCCAAACTTATTTAGGCTTTAGAGTTTGGGATAATTTTTTAAATATAAAGATTGGTCCTCCAACTTAACTTTATTTATAAATTTAATTATTTTTAAAATTTAATTATTGTATATATATTTAATTAATTAATTAAAATTTGGTATTCGATTCGAGTTTCGGTTTGAGTTTTAATATCCAGAATCGACCTAAAAATCATATTCAAAATTCAGTTTATTCAATTCGGATATCCAAAAACAGTATATTAAATTTGGTTCGGGTTATTCAAATTTGGATAATTCAGTTTCCAGTTTGGTTTTCGGTTTTTGATTTTTTTTTCCGCCCCTACCAACAACATATTTGTAAAATACAGCAACAGAGGAACATCGATGGAAACCCTAAAAATGACGGCGGCCAAGGACTTCACGGAGGAGGAGACGCGGTGACGGAATCTATGAGAAGAAATGAAGAAAACAAAAGGAAAGTGAGGAAACGGCAGAGGAAAGAGGCTGGGTGACGGTGAAGGAAAGAGGTCAGGCGACGACATAGGAAAGAGGTCGCGCGGCGGCGGAGGAAACGGGTCGGGTGATAGTGGAGGAAATAGGTCGGGCGATGGTGGAGGAAAGTGGGGCAAGGGAGGAAGAAAAAAGGGATGGTGGAGGAAAGTGGGGAGATGGCGGGTGACGAGGGAGGAATGAAGAAGATGGCGGAAGATAGAGAAGAGAGACGGCGAAAATAGAGGACAGAGGTAGATCTGTTCTAAGTTAGGAAAATTAAAAACTAAGGGAATTAATCAAGAGAGATGAGAAAAACTAAGGGAGGGCATAAAAATAGCTATATATACTTAGGCCCAAAATGCAAACAAAGACACCCAATTAAAGGCGGTTCTTCAATAGAACCACCTTTAATCAATAAAAGTGTCTTTAAAAGAATTTGGCTGACTTGGGAGAGAGTTCTGACTTCAGAAGGTGTCAATCAAAGGAGGTTCCTAAGGAATCGCCTTTGATCACTGCCTTTAATAAGGCTTCTCCACTAGTGAAGTGAGGTTAGGGTCAATATCATCTTTAATCATATATTACCAAGACATATAAATTTTTATTATTCTATATATTAGATAAATCCAACAAAATTCCAATTGATTATATTTTAATTTGAAACAATCATAATTTCATACTTAAATTTAAAAAAATCAGCCAAAAATAAATCTGATAACATATAAATGTGTGCAAGATAAAGATTGGAAAACACATGGAAGAGTTTGAGCTTCCCAAAAGCCAACATCTCATGAGCAAAATAATATTTAATGTCAATATATTTGACTCTCTTATGTGAAATTTGAAGATGAGTAAGAAAAAGAGTACTGTTGTTATTACACAATAGCACATGAGGCGCATGAGATGACTTCAAAGATACCGAAGAAGATTCATCAATCATGCTAACTCAGATGCAAGGTTAGCTATGCCATGATACTCTTATTCTAAAATTTAGCAAGAAAAATCATATGCTGCTTCTTGGCAATCCAAAAAACAAAGTTGCCACTATGGAAAATGCATGTCATAAACATAGGTAGAACGGAAAGTTTCCAACAAGGACCTCAATCAACATCAGAATAACTAATATCAAAAGGATCACATGGAAACAAGAGAAAGGTTAATCGAAATGAAGAGTGCCACGGATGCAATGAAGAATCTAAGTGAATGCATGAAAAATGATTATCCGGGGGAGCTTGCATAAACTAGACATGTTCAAAACTACTTGCCTCATCGGCTTTGAATAAAATAGTCAGGTTTTTTTTTTTACATTTTAGGGTCGGGTACCTAGCCCGGGAGTTATATGGGTTTGGGCCTGGACCACATAAATGATATTTTCTAGATACCTAGATTATTCAGAAAAAAAATAATTAATTAAATTAATAATAATATTAAATAATTTTTGTGCCACGTGTATGTACTGACTACAGACCAATAGCAGGTTAGTCCACTGTTTATAAGTTGATTGCAAAAATTATATGTGCTAGGTTGAGAATAGTGTTTCCTGATATAATAAGCACAAACCAAAGTGCTTTTATAAAAGGTAGACATATTACTCATAATCTTCCATTTGAACAGGAATTGCTTCACAGATATAAAAATGATAATATGAGGCCTAGCTGTGTGATGCAATTAGACATAAGTAAGGCTTTTGATAGAATAGACTGGGAATTTTTGAATGACTGGCTGAATGCTTTAAACTTTCCTAGTAGAATGACTGGATGGATTATGAGGTGTATAAGAGGTTCATCTTAGTGCTTGTCACTAAATGGATGTTATACAGAAAGTTTTTTTTTGCAATGAAAGGAGTTAAACAAGGGGACCCTATGTCCCCTTTGCTGTTTGTATTATGTATGGAATACTTAACCAGGATGCTAAACAGAGCTTTGGAGAAGAAATTTATTGACTATCATCATAGATGTGGAAGGGCAGGTGTTCACTCTTTATTGTTTGCAAATGATTTGTTGATATTTTGTGCAACTAACAAAAAATCAGTGGAGAATGTACAGGCTGTACTTGAAAACTTCAGGAAGGTGACTGGTTTGGGGATTAATAAAACCAAATTGAATTTGTGTTTTCAAGGATGAATGAAGAACTAGCTTCTATTTTACAAGTGGAGAAAGGAAAGTTCCCTATCAATATTTAGGGCTTCCTCTTTCCACAGTAAAATGGGACAAGACAGATGGTGGGGGGTTAATTGAGAAAGTCGGGAGTAGAATCAAGGTTTGGGGCTCAAAAAATATCTCACATGCAAGTAAACTGCAATTGATCAATTTGTTTTGATGAGTATCACAGGGTTTTGGGAAATATAATGAAGGTTCCTGAGAGTGGGCGCAGTAGGATTGTGAAAATATGCACCTTTTTGTGGGGAAGGGAGGAAGAAGAAAGAGGATTCAATACAGCTTCCTGGAATGCAATATGTAGGGGAAAGAAGCATGGAGGTATGGGGGATAAGAGATCCTGCCACATGGAATATGTCTGCCACGTGTCAACAAATGTGGGATATAGAGAAGGAGAAAGACATTATGTGGATAAAATGGTTAAATGAGTATTATCTGAAGGGGAAAAGCTTCTAGGACTGCAAAGTTAATGACTCACAAAGCTGGGTATGGAAGTTGCTACTTAGCCTCAGAAATAGAATGTTTAAATAACTGTGGAGATGTACAGATTAGAAAGGAAAGCTTAAATCAGTGAGGTGTACAACTTGATGAAGGAGTAGTGCACTCTGAAGGCAAATGCACTGATCATATGGCATAAAAAAGTACATCCGAAGAAGAAATACTTTTTGTGGTTACTACTGCATGGAAAGTTAGCACAAGAGATCGGCTGCAAGTTTGGTGTCATTGGGTCACAACTGGACTGCTGTATGTGTGCAGAAAAGCAAGAATCAGTACACCATGTGTTTTTTGAATGCAGTTACATAAGAAAGGTGTTATAAGGGCTGCAACTCAAAAGATGTGCATCATTGAGACAACTCAAGAAATGTATGTTTCTGTGTGCAAAAAGAAGGAAATGGAGAATGATTGGGGAACTGGCTATTGCACTCCATAGTGTTTGGCTGGAGAGGAACAAGAGAATATTCGAACAATAAGAATTGAAGGATGCAACTCTGATTCATCAGGTGAAAACTGAATGCGAATGGAGAGAAAGGAAGGAGCTTAAGGCCAGGTTACAGAACTAGATGAACATAGCAGTGGAGGAGTAAAATGCAGCAATCGTTATTTTTTAAATTTAGTTTATAGCAAGTAGTTTTGGGCTGTAAAAGGAGGGTTGCAATTGGGTTGAAAGGAGATGAAAATGGGTCGTGGAGGGCTAAGAGAGATGGCTCTAAAACTGGACTTGTTGCTTTGATTTTTCTATAAAATACACAATTCATCAAAAAAAATTCTACAATTATACACCCAACTCCAATTGTCATAGATACATAATATTAATTATTAAATAACTAGAATATGTAGTATGTTAATTATTAAATAATGTGAATCTAAGTGCTTAATTTTCAATCATTCCCTTTCAACCCTAAATTATCAATTGCTCCTTCTATTTCGGCCCTACAACTCCAAATTTTCTATTGTGGCCATGGTCGCAACCACATACTAGCAACAGGTCCAACTAAAGTTTTGTGTTTCATTTTCCATCACAATTTCGGATCAAACATTCAAAATCTCTCACAACAAAAAATATATTCAGTGGTGACGCATATTTTATGACATGTAAGAAAATGTCACAATATTTGACCCGCCTCCAGGTGTCACTAAATATCAATGACACGGGCACATGTCACTAAACTGAATGACCTCATCAATCCATGTCACATTTAGTAACAGTTCTAAATTACTCCGCATCTTAAAGCATCACAAAAAATATAATTATACTTCAACGCGTTACAATATTTTTTAGTGAAATGTTGAATAGAGACACTTCACAAGGTGTCACTAATAATTTTAGCGACTCTTTTTGAGTATTATGGATTCTCCAAAAAAGCATCACAACTGGAAGTTTTTTTTGTATTGATCTACACTTAATTAAAAAAATTAAGAGAAAATTTCTAAAATGACCCTACATTTTGGTTGAAAGTGTCAATATAACTCTAGAAATTGAGAAAGTATCAATCTAACCCTGGACTTGGCTGACATTTTAGTCTGCGACGGTTTGACAGGAATTCACTGAAATAACAATTTTGCCCATGATTTTTAAATAAAAAATAAGATGAGACTTTTTTGCCCTCCAATTATTTCCTTTTTTTACCATATCTCTCATCTTCGGATGAAATTATTTCACGACGGTAGTGTTGTGAAGAAGAGATCCGACGGGAGGGTGAGCACGGTGGATGGGGGGAGGAGGAGAACAGTAATGAGGTGAGGTGAGGTGAGGGGAGGGGGTGGAAGGAGGAGAGTGGAAGCAATAGGGATACCCTGGGGAAGGGGAGGCCGACTGTGAGGAGGAAGTGACAGGGTGGCAGAGGCTGGGGAGGGGAGGGGTTGGCTTAGGATTTAATCGGCGTTGGTGTTGGTGGTGTTCAATCGGGAGAGAGGAGGATGGTGGTGGTGGTGAGGGGAGGGGAGGAGGAGAGAGACATCGAGGGAGAGGGAAAAGGGTGGCGGAGGTGGAGGAGATGAGGGGAGGGGTGGGGTGGGGTGGGGTGGGGTGGGCTAGGGTTTAATCAGCATTGGTGTTGGTGGTGTTTAATTGGGAGAGGAAGACAGGGGCAGCGAGGGGAACGAAGATGAATGAGGAAGGCGACACCCTACACCGTGTTGCCATCGCTGCTGCAGTATATTCTAATTTCTCCTCTTTCTATCCTCGATGTGATACAAGATCTAGCTTAGAAAACTGTAAAAAAAATGAACCTCTGCAGCAACTACAAGTGTATCAACCAAAACAGATTACTAAGAATGGCCATCCAAGGTCCAACAAAAGGTAAGAAATGGAAAAAGATTGAGTCTTTTGTTAATATCATGAATTAAATGTTGGGAAAATGGAAAATGATTCTGTCTTTTGCAGGGGCAGGGGTGAGGGAAGCAGTTCGGGAACAGCAGCGGCGGAGTTTGGCAGGGGGATGAGATGGGTGGGTTGTGTCACAGGGGTAATGATCGGCAGTAGCTAAGAAGCAGCGGTGGCGAACGGGGCAAGGTGAGGGCGGGTCGTGAAGAAGAGAGAAAATAGGGGTATAGTGGGTATTAATTTTTTTTTGTTTTGGTCTAAAGGGTATTTTGATCATTTCAGTTTTTGGCCAATGTCAGAATTGGGAAGTTTGGCTACATTGGCACAATTTGACCAATAGTTAGGGTTAGATTGGTACAATTAGTAATAAGCTAGGGCTAGATAGACATTTTCTCAGATTGTAGGGTTATATTGACACTTTCTCAAATTGCAGGATTACATTGGCACTTTCAGCCAAATGTTAGAGTTATACATGCATTTTGCCCAAATTTTAATACAATGATTTTCTTTCAACATATTTTGTTAAGTTCATCCATGTTAGGGAATAACGGTGATGATAATCATGAAATTGTTACTCTTAGTGATTTTGGAATAATACATGTGATAATTATTTGTACCAAAAATGTCCCGAGAATTCAATTGTTAAACTACAGTTCCATTATTATAAATACATTTTCCTTCCACTAATACAATTTTAAACCATAGTGAAATGATAACTATCTTTAGAAAAGTAATTTTGAACAGGTCAGTGGGTGCCCTGTTACCTGACTCGAACTATCCGAGTACCCACACTTCTGAGTACTTGGTTCTCTTGGATCGGGCCACAAATCACATTTTAAACTACACCCACATGGGGGTACCCAAATGTGCGGGTATCCAAATGTGCAGGTACGCGGATATCCGGGAACCAACATATGAACAACTCTAGCATAAACTGACAGGTCGTATCCACAGATACAAGTTTAAGACATGGTGAAATGATAAATATCCCAAGAATAGTAATTTTATAAAGATCAGTAGGTACCCTATTACCTGGCTAGAAATATTCGGGTAGCCATAATTCTGAGTCTTCCGGGACGGGCCACAGACTACATTTTCAACTACGCCCACATGCGGGTACCTGGATATGCAGGTACCCGGATATTCGGGAACCAGCATATGAACAACCCTAGCATAAACTGACTGGTCATATTCAAAGTACAAGTCAAATCGAGACGAGTGATCGTCAAATGCCAAAGAGTTGAGACCAAAGAACGATAAAACGTGAGATCTTTTATGGAACACTGGTAGAACTAAGTAACTGGAAGTATAAAACAAAAGAAGTGGAAACATGGACTACAACAGAAATGCTAAAGCGATAAAAATTATCATGAGCATATTTGGTCTGACTTAACAAAAGACCATTTGATGTAGGCACAATTTCCAAACCTACGAAGTACTGAAGCATGCTCAAGTCGGTGATGAAAAACTTGCTGTGAGCACGAGAAAATAACTGTTGAAAAAAAACATGGTCAATTCCAGTCAAATTATGTCTTAAATATAAACATCCATATAAAGAAGAGATGGTCATGCGAGCAAACACGGAAAGAGAAGTATCTGCAGAACTGGCACAAATTCAAGATGCTAAAGAAAGGAGTTACACCGTTGAAACCAAATCCAACGAGCTTGCTTGAGACCATGGATAGCCTTCCGAAGAAAATAAACATAGTCGGGGCGAAGAGGATCTCGAAGCAAAACGGTTCCTTCTTGTAGACAAGAGAGTCAAGAACATCATTAACAGAAGCATTCTTGACATCCAAATAATGAAGCGGCCATTTACACATCATTATTGCAAGAGAAAGAACGGTGCAAACATTTTAATCAAATCCATATATTTGAGAAAGACCCTGAGCAATCAAGCATGCCTCGTGATGATTAATCGAACAATCAGCACGATACTTCAGCTGACAAATCCATTTAAAACCAACAATGTTAACACTGGAAGGGTGAGAAACCAACTCCCAAGTATGCTGATGATGAATGACTGCCATTTTTTAGATCCACTGCAGAAACTCGGTTAGAATCTGTAGGCGGTAAAGAATCTGTATAGAGTAGTCATGGCATGACGATGTTGTAGTGGTCATGGAAGTCTAAAACTATGTGCAATGGTAAGAAACCACGCCAATTAAATACATTATTACTCTCAATCTCTTTTTTCCACCTCAGCTTAAGAAACCACTCCATTTTTCTTCCACAATGGTAGAAACCACTCTCTCGACTATTCATGGAACTCACCTTATTTTATCTATCCTACCCATTAGTTTTACCATTAATACTTATTTAAATAAATTTATCCACCCAAAATAAACTGAATGTGAAATTTAAAAATATATTTTTACTTTAAAATTTAATTTTGGTTTTTAACAAAATTTATTAAATATTTAGTGAATAAAAAATAAATAATAAGAGACACTGATTTTTTAAAAATCAAAATTTAAAAAATATTCTATTAGTAAAGATCAATTATTACGACTAGAAAAATTACAATAAACACTAAAATAATAAAATAATAATCTAGTTGGACCAAAAATGACACGCCTATCAGGCAGACCCCATCAGATGAGAAGCTGTGAGGTTTGTTCGATTTTTGAGGGGGTTTTTAATAAGAAACCGCCACTGTAGACTTGTGTGATTTTTTAGTGACTTTTTACACTTAAGAAATCACTAATAAACCACAATTGCACATGCTCTAATTAATGTGTTAATTGAGACATCTATTTTTAAAAAGTGTAATGTTTTATTTGGGGCAGA
>JAULKK010325479.1:0-21173 GCA_032355705.1 Rubia peregrina | reverse complement strand
ATGCTATTACGTCCCTGGCACTACACCATGAATGCTTCTCCCTAGGCCTAAAAATGAAAAGGGAGTGAAGCACCATATCCATGACTCTAGGGTTGCAAATTGCTAAATCTAGTTTGCTACTCTAGATATCTCTATCTGTAACCCTTCGGGCCAATTTTTTTGCCAAGACTAGTGCATGGTCGATTGTATTGTTGACTCGGTAACCCACGTGCACACACTCACACGGTTTGGACTATCATTACCCCAAGCACGTATAGGTTTCCTTCCCCGGGGATATAATTAATTTTACCAATATGAAAGTAGACTACGGTGTGTGCCGGTCTTAATGTGACAATTAAGTAATTAATATAAACATGAAGAACAAGCCAATATAATAATCACAAACACATAGAAATAGGTAGATCAAAATAATCCCACAAAACAAAAATTAATTGATGAATACAAACACAATCCCCAAGTACATAAACTACTCCCTGAGCATTGAACCCAATTATTTCATTGGATTCAATGAATTTGGGCAAAAGAAAAATAAAGAGAAGAAGAGAAAGGATCCTAGACAGAATGAAGAGCTCCGTTATCTTTCAAACCTACTCTTAAAGTCGAAAAAAATAAATATCCACTTAAATCCTAGTATGCGTAGGTCCATATATAAACTAGTAGGCAATTGGGCCTTGAAAAAGGCCCAAAATAGACCTAAAACCCTAGCAGCCGCAATTGATGTGGCTGGTGAAAAATGGCGCGAGTCGTTGATGAGACATCAAATGCATGTATTTTCCAAACCATTTAACATCTCTTTTATTATTATTTTGTTGGAAGATTGCTAGATTTAGGTAGGTTTATATCATAATGGGTTTAGATAAACATTTTTTGGTTTTCGTACCAAAATCCTTCATTTTGTAACCTAGTTTGTGTCTAATGGATTTTTTATCCTTACGAGCATCTAGATCCCTTTTTGTGAGCTTAATTTGTAGATTGCTCATAAGCACTTTGGAGTATTTTATTGAAGGTCATTCGCAAGGATGGTAGAAAATTAAAGGCCACGAGTCAAAACGTGGTAGAAGATAAAAGGGTCGGAGAAGGAAGACAGAGAAGCGGAGGAATTGTGATCCTGGAGTTTGAACCAAGTTCTGGGAAAACTTAGAGAATAACCAATCTTTGAGAATGGTACCATTGGATTCTTTTTCTCGAGCACTATAAAATTGACTACAAGAACTCTCAAAATGGATCAACGGCTCACCCGTAGCGACGATAGTTAGAAGAGAAGACCAATTATTCCGAAAATTGGTAGAAGATGGGCAGAACACTTGACACTGACCGTGGCCACTGACAGTGTCAAAATGATACTGACTGTGTCAAGTGTCCCAGCAACCATTTTATTGTATTTCTCTTTCATTTCTTAGATTATAAATACTCCTCTTCTTTCCCATTTGTGTCAGCCCGACTTGGGCAAAAAAAACCCTAGTTTTTCTTCATCTTTTCTTAGTTTTTGTACTTCTTCCATGGATTCTTGTAGATTTGTTATGGTTTTCATTATCTGGCTAAATTTCATCTTGGGAGCAATTGGTAAGCATTTCTAGCATGATATTGTGAGACTTGGTTTATCCTATTTTGTACTTTGATTATCAACTATGTTTTATGCTTTTTTGTGTGATTAATTCATGATTTAGACTAGGATATCAACTAGTTGAAGATTATGAATTGATTTTTTGCTAGGTTTTGGGTCAAACCCGGGATACTTTGTCTATTTATCGATGTGATTATCGTTGGTTAATGTTAGGTTATAATTGGGTGTGAAAACTAATTATGATTATTGATTGATGAAATTGCTTAGATTTAGGATGAATTCGAATGGAATTGCCTAATTATCGAAGTAGTACCCTAATGACGCCTAGCATGAAGGCCGATCCTCGTAGTCATCATTAGGGAAGATAATTGTGTTATCCTGACGTTTCTCGCTTGTAGGACATTGTGGTAGTTGTGTTGGGTCTCCATGTTTATTGCTATTCTCGTGGAAGTCTATGATGCCGATTGTCTAGAGTGACTTGGGGGTAAGAGTTATTGGGTGGTGTCGATCACCCACTCTAACTATAACCGAGGAGAGGTGAGAAATGTTTTCACTCAAAAAGTGTTCACAAGTTCTCCACAATATGTGATTAATGCATAAAAATAGGATGATTAGTCGATGTTCAAGGGATAACTAGAATTGTAAACCAATTGCGCCCAAGACTCGTTATAATCTTTATTCCATATTTTGTGCTAGTGTGATAGTATTTGCTTCGTTCTCTATAATTGTTTGTTAATTTAGTAGTTTAAAGTAAGCGTAGTGTTTTCCAAAACCAAAACCCCCACTTTGTTACCACACATGTAGAGTGACTTCTTCGTGTGTTTTTTTAACTACATTTAACACTCGATAAATCTCCATTTTCCTCTTGGACGACCTTGACGTGCCACTAGCTACGTTCTGGTAGTTAGCCGCAATCAGGGCATATAAATACTATCTTTGAGAGGCATGATAACGACCTTCATGTATTGAATAGAGAGCGCTGTTATGAAAGTTTGAAGCTCAGTTTTTTATACCTGTCTTTCTTACACCGTTAAATACAAAAATACCGCGTATGCGGTAATGAAGATAGTCTTGAAGAGTAAAATGTTTCTAAGGAGCTAGTACCGGCAATAATACCGATGCAAAAAGTGAAATACCAGTGTACAGGTGTTTACTAAAGCAGTTGCTCTCCGCTGCTTTAATTCCTTTTTGTTGAACCCGAGAGCAAACATAAAAAAAATTAACTAAGTACCTAGCACTGGTATGAATACCAGTGCAAATAAAAATTATACCTGTGGAAAAATAGATAAAAACCAGCTGCCCAATGCTACTTTAAATCATTTTTACAAATATTGTCTAACCCCAGAGCAAGTTTAGAAAATTTTCACTAAGTACTTGCACCGGTACATTTAACGGTGCTAGTAAGATGCTGGTGTAAATAAATTCCCGCTTTTTTTGGACATGAAAATTCAAATTTTCTGTGACTCCCGCCATTAATTTTGAAATGTACACCGGTATATATATATATATTTTGAAAATACCAGTGTATATATGTCTATGTTGCCCAATCTACAATTTTTTATTTTTACATTTACCTCCCACATATGTTTTTGGGCCCTCTAATTTGACAAATTGATGTTTTCATGATTTAATTGAACACTTAATTAGGTGTTTAAAACTTATTTGGACAAATCTTGGGCCGCATAACATAAAATTAATATGAATTTATATATTTAATAAAAAAAATACTATGACCCAAAATATTTACATTCTCCCCGTCGATCACTAATCCACGGATCCGCATAGGACTTTATAATACACCATACTATATAAGTTGAATAGTTGGACCTTCAAGGTTAATACGACTCGACAACTTGTTGATCTTCGTTTCTTGCAATTAGGTCCTCTAAATGTGAGATGCTTTTACGATACTTTCCGTGACTATAAAAAAATATTCTATCCTTAAATTTAAATTGTAAAGTCCCAGTGGTAATTTTTTTGAAAGCGCTAGTACATGTTTTAGATTAACCGGTAATAGGTTTCTTCAAAGTTATAATGTGGAATCTAAATATCTTTCAACGTTACTCTAGTGCCTGAACCCATCCATTTCCTCACCAGTGTAATTTGGAATTACATCTGGATTGTTTGGAGCTCCATCTAGTTCAAGCGGATTTCAATTTCAATGTACGAGTAAACTGTTTCATCCTGAAAATGGTTTCACATCATCATGTTCTGCTGTTTCATCCCCATCATAGATACTTGTACCCACATCCATGTCCTGCACATCGCATTTGTGGTTGGTTGGGAAATCTCCAACGGCTACCACTGCATCAGAAAATTAATAGCTAAAAACCTTGGCCATGTGGTCGCATCATAATCTTTGATACTTGGATTCTTCTAGCAAATTGTGTACACCAACCTCCAAGGCAGCGACTCTGGATTCAAGGGAAGAGACTACTATGTAACCTGGTTAATGGTATAATGAATCCACATAAATCTTACCCATTGATTACTCGTAAACGTCACGGGGATGGGGAGTGACTCCTACTCTCAAACAAAGGGGCAAGATGTGATTGCGGAAACCGCATGACCCATCTTATCCCGTTCCACCCTAAAAATGAATATGATTTGACGACCAAAATTCCATCGGAGTTGCTTCTTTATTGCATACAAGTGGGTGAGCCAATTTTTATGGACTTCTATGTTAACTGTTACCGGGTCTATTCTGGATGCAACAAAGTGATACCCCCCATTCATTTCTGGAGTCAAAACATTCTTCGGAATTTCGCTCCCCCTGGTTTGACCAACTCATATGTATCGGTTCTTTCCCTAGTTACTATCCCGATGATCTCCTTCCCAATTGGATCCTGTAGGAAGTAGCAGTCGCCACCATCAATATGGAGTACAAGGAACTCGTCCTCATTGTTAGGAAGATTGGGCTCAGTTATAGCTTCAGGTGTGAGAGGAACAATTTTACCTCTACAGTAAACCTCACTGAGAGTTGGACCACACCCTAAGTTTGCATAGAACTCAATCAAGATGCTGAAGTTGTACGCATGAAGAGTCTCAAGTTTTTTCCCCAGATTGTTTGTTCGAATGGATGAGATGCCTCTCTGGGTGATGACAACGTCCTTTGTATGATTCATGTACGAACCTAGCCTCCTCAGACACAAAGGTACTGTCCGGGTACTTGCACGTTGAGATAATTGGCTGAGAAGAAAAAGATGCATGGCATGTCCTTTTCAAATTGGATTTAGGTGCCATTTCCTAAAAAACCCATTCAAGACTTTTATCAAACACCTTGCACGCAACCCAAGTTAATCATGATATGAAATCATATATGCATAGAGAAGACATTCCAAATCCAAGTTAAGCATATATTTAAATAAGTGGAGGTGATTTACCTTCTTCTATGAGCTTCGTTGTTGGTCATTGATTGGACCGTGGTGGGCATTGCTTCAGGGAGAGAAATAGATGCTTCCTTTAAATGTTGAAATTGTGTTGTTTTAAAATGCAAAATGGTTTTAAATATCCTAGAAAGACTTACACCTGTATTTTCATCAAAAAACCGGTGTATATATGCTCATATAGCAATTGTTTTTTTTCCAAAGTAGCTAGCACAAGTAAAATACTAGTGTATGCAAGAAAAATACTGGTGTAAGCAAGTTTCTCAAGAAGCTGCATAAGGCTGGTTTTAATGGCCATTACAGTAATTTTTGTGGACCCGAGAGCAATATTACATTTTTTCCTAAGTACCTAGTACCGGTAATAGTATGTTGCATATGTATATATTACCGGTGTAAGTTTTGTAATAAAACAACTGCTTAAGGCTGCTTTTATATGGCCATAACATTAAATTGTCGGACCTGAGACCAATTTTTTTTGCCGAAGTACGTAGCACTCGTACAGATACCAGGGCATATATTGAGATTACCTGTGTACATTATATTTGTAAGCAGCTACTGCAGGATGCTTTAAATGCTCATTTTATTGGATGGTTGAACCCTCACAAATGTACATTGAATGGTTAAGTAACTAGCATCGGTATATTTACCGGGGCTTATGTAAAATTAATCCACGCCTATGTATAAAACATAGCTTATTCCTTAGTTTTTTACACCGGTATTTCTCTATTTTACCGTTGCATATGTTAAAACCTAGGTTAACATACCTCACTTTGTTTTTAACTATTATTCCATTCGCCTATGATTAGGGTCTAATAAATGTACGGATCATGAAAATACTTTAATATCAAAACTATAAAACATAAAGCAGAGCCCAACATGTCATATACTTTACAACATAAAGCAGTAGGAATTATACAAAATAGTGGGAGGATATCCAATTACATGGGGATAATTATCAATCTCTTCAGCTTCAACACATTGTCCCCACCCATAATTTCACCGCTCTTATCAACCCACAACCCATCGCCATGAGAACACCATCACACCACAGCTTCCTCGGCATCTTCTAAACCACGAAAACTGATGGAAACTCTGGACTATCAATTATGATTAGGTGATCAATTTCATCTTCAAAGTAAAACTTATTCCCATGAAGCACCACATGGAAATTCTCATTGGAAGGGTCCTTGATATAAAAAATTTATCGTGTCTGGAAATCTAAGATGAACTTGTCATCTTCGTATCCTACACGATTCAAGTCCACCAATGTAAAGCCCATGGGCTTTTCAAGCACAACACCGGAACCAGTTCGACCCACTGGCACTTGAACACAACAACTTTGAACTCTACATAGTCCAACTCCCAAATTTCCTTAATCACCCCATAAAAAGGTATCACAGCAACAACAAGATGTTTGTCTCTCTTCCTAGCCCGCCACATGGATTTATATTCAATATAAATACCACTGTTTTGCGTTGTGCTCTTCTCATTCTTCTCTAATGTTGAGAAAACTGAAGCCATTGATGTCATAACCTTTGTATTGTCGAATGGTACAGTTCGGTGTTCTTGAAAATGCACGTAGCTTACTGGGCATCCCTTCCACATTGTACCGCTTATAAAACCACTTAACAAACCTTGAAGAATGCTTTACCTGTATTTTATTCAAAGGCCAGTCTGGATGAATCTCTTCCAACATGGAAACATGCTCTTGAATATATATTGCAGTCTCACTACTATTTCGTAAAATATACAGGTAAACTGTCATCAACTCAGCATTCAAGGGTGTATGAAGCGTACCCTTAGACCGTGGAGTCCTATTCTTCCAGCCGGAGTATGGTCCACCGGGAACACCAACTGCTCTTTTCCCAACCAAGCTGGAAATACAGTACTCAATGATCTCTTCAGTGATATACCTCTGAAAAATATACACATTGGGCCAACTTTGATTATGAACATAACCCTTGAAAATAGCCATATGACGCTCAAATAGGTACCCAGTGCATCTCAACGGGCTTGCATATATGTATCTCCCTAACCAATTGTACCAAGAAGTGGACTATGATGTCAAAGAATAATGGGGAAAGTACTTCTCCATATGACATAAAATGAAAACAACCTCCCGCTCCAGTTCATCAGTTGTTGCCTGCTTATACTCTTCCTCCAAATCGAGTTGAAGAAGAAACACAAGCGCATAATAAAAAATCTAACTTCCTCTTCCAAGCAACCTCAGATTGTAATAGGCAAAAGTTGTATAAGGACATGACAATCGTGCGATTTCAAAGCATTAAGACACAATTCATCATTCACAAAATGACTAACATTAGAAGAGTAGCCAGAAGGTACCTTCATGCCTTAAATTATCTCACACACCGATCTCTTCTCAGAAACTAAAATAATGTAAGGAACGGGAGGTAGGCACATTTCTTCCCTCTAACCTCTGGTGCCAGATCCAACCGAATACCAAGCTCCACCAAATTTTTCCTCGCATTTAAGCTTTCTTACTCTTCCCGGGGATGTTTAGCAGTGTGCCAATTAAAATGTTACAAATATTCTTTTGAATGTGCATGACATCCAAACAATGTCGAACCTCCAAATTCTCTCAGTACGACAAATAAAAGAAAATTGACCTTTTCTTCCATAGTCCCTGTACAGCCCCACTGACCTTGGATAACTTCTTAGCAAGAACGACATTCAATTATTTTTCCTTGTTGTGAATAACCACACCAGTAAATGGTTTAGGTGCATTTCTCCTCTCATCCCCACTAACAAACGCCTCACATATTTTGCTTCAATGGGAGGAATTTTTTGTGACACAAATATACAGTCTTCCTGCCATTTTTCAATTGATGGTAATCGATCTCATCCTCACAAATAGGACAAGCCTTGTGGCCCTTGACTACATAAAAGGAAAGGTTACCATATGTTGGGAAATTATTTATGGTACAAAAAAACATAGCCTTCAAGGTAAACTCATTACCATGAAATGCATCAAACATTTAAGCCCCCTTGGACCATAGCACTTTCAAATATTCTATCAAAGGGGAAAGATAAGTGTCAATGTCATTTCCAGGCTGTTTGGGCCCTGAATCATCATGGGCATCAACACATATTTCCTTTTCAACACAAGTACGACGGGGGATTGTAATTGGCAAGAATAACTGACCATGAACTGTGTTTCGAGGACATATTACCAAATGGGTTCATACCATCACTACACAAAGCCATTCTCACATTTTTAGGTTCGGAAGCACACTTTAGATACATCTTATCAAAATTCTTCCAATGGTTTGCATCAGCCGAGTGCCGCATCATATCATCATATTTAGAACCTCCTTTATCCATGTACCATGTCAAGTTCTTTGCATCATTAGCATTCTTAAACAATATTTTCAGCCTTAGAATATTCAAAAGACACCACATACATTTGGCAGGCAACCACCTCCTCACTGACACAACAAGATCTCCACCGACAACCACATTTCTCTTTTTCTTATAACGGGACACATTACATACGTGGAAACAAGTCTTGTCCTTTAAGTCACCCCCATATAAGACACAATCGTTTGGACAAGCATTTATCTATTCATATTCCATTCCCATCAGACGAAAAATTCTCCTAGCCTCATAAATGTTTCCTGGTATACCATTACCGGCCGGAAGGTTCTCATTCAAAAACTTAAGCAATTTATTCATGCTAGTATCAATCCATGAACCAACACTTTTCAAATTAAACAACTCCATTAAACATGACATGTCCGTATCTTTCTTGTTGCAACCGGGATACAATGGTCTATCCTTCTTACCTAGAAAGTTAGCCAAAAACCTCAAGCCTCCCTCTACATTCATCAACTATCGCCTCACACATGTCATCCAATTTTGCATCTCCAAAAAACTCTCCCTCACTACTAACTACCACCTTTTGGGGTATTTTTTCCCATGAAACGTCCACACCACATAATAATTTGCACACCTCCTGTTGTTCAAATGGAGTCTCAGCCTAACCTTATTGTCATTATGATTCTTAATTTCTACAATCACGACAAAGACATAATATTCATTTTTACGACTAAAAGCATGCTCCAAAAACTCTTCCACGAAACCAATATATTCTTCACTCACCCTACTAAAATTTCCACATAATTAATTACAATAAAATTTCATTACCACATTCAAATCATGCAAGATCATTAATGCACCATATGCACAATTCCACATTACAATTACCACATTCATAATATGTCCTACAATATAAGGCAATCAATAGCCATGGCATTAACTACATCAACCTTGAGAACAAATGACAAACTAATATCAACAATTCTACTCCAATCACCTTAACATGATCAAACACACAAGATATATATGTCTACAAAAGAAAATCAATTTTATACATCATTAATATCCATCAAAATATTTTAAAAAAAGTACCTTTAAGGGTCTTCATAGTATATCATTCAATGCTTTCATCCACCCAAAAAAACCATTAATGAACTCATCTTCCCCAATTCCCCATTTTTAACCCGCCAAAAAGGTGGTAGGTGAGCAATAAATGCACTTTTTACACGGTATCTTATCCATGTATCAGTGCAAATACATTTTCCCATACAAAAAAAATATTCATACACCGGTATTAAACAGTACCTGCCCCATCCCCACATTATTTTACATATGCACCGATAATAAAAATTACCTTGCAGGAATAATATTTTTGGCGCCAAATCCCAACATCATATCCAAACATCTACACCGGTATATTTTTTACTGGTGAAATATCTCTCTAAAGCACTGCTTCCATACACCAGTAACTTTTGTGCCGGTGTGAATTTGAATAATTTTACAACTTTTTCATATTCCTTACACGGGTTCCTACACCGATACAAGTAATTCCGGAGTGCATTTTGTCAAAGGAACAAATATTTCGATAGAAAGGTAGCCTACCAGTGTAATTGAACATATTTACATCAGTAGTCTATCTTAAGGAATTTTTTACCTGTGGGTATGTATCTATTTTTCAGTAGTGATCCTCGTCATCGACCATTGCTAACTTGACGTTCTTAGACACTTTGAAGGTGAGGTGCTTGACAAATGCCTCTATATACTTCGCCATTTGATAAGGCTTTCTAAGCTCCACCTCGACTTCCCCCTTGTTCTCCGAATTGAGCAAAACCTAGTAAAATAGGTTCAAACATTTTTCATAACTGATCTTAAGACCATTGAGAATGGCCTATTTCATGTCCAATTTTTTTGCCGCTACCCGGGGCTCCCCAAGCGCCAACCGCTCAGTCTTCTTTTTGAGAACTTCTTTCCAAATCACATAAAAAGATCTTGGGAAAATTCCCAGGAGCTTCTGACACTGAGCAACCTCTACCTGGAAGTAGACTAGGGCTATGAGGGTGAAGCAGATAATGTTTACAGCCACAAATGGGAGACACACATATATTGATTGCTCATCTGACTGCGCAACCTCCTTCTCCTTGAGTTGTAAAATAAATACTTCCGGTCGTCCCCATCACGAGGGGTAGGTGAAGGGGTACGTGAGAGTCTACCACTCTCCCTTGAGGACGACGAAGATGATAACGACATAATCAGAGTATAAGTTACAAATAAAAATCTTAGAGAAAAAGGGAGAACTTAATCGCTTTTAATCGGATAGAGAAAAGTGAAGAAGGTGAAAATGATTTAAGAACTCTAAGCTTGCTCTTCAAATACCTGGAAAAAAAATGAAGTGGAACAGGGGGGGGGGGTTATGGAAGTAATGTAGAGGTTTTCAAAATAGTAACTATCACATTGGAACTCAGAGAAAACGTGAAGAAATGTGTAGATGTGTGGGAATCTCTCTCTCTCTCTCTCCACTTAAGGAGGTCCTACAGTTGGTAAATAACCTTGTGACTTCCTCCTGACGTGTGTTGATGAGATGGGAAATGTTTATTTTCTTAGAGCATTTAACACGGTTTTTAGATGCTTTTGTTGGTGGATATTTAGGATTTTAGGTATTTTACATGATAGAGGATTAAAACCACCTTATTTGGTTATTCATGTTAACTTCTCTATTTTTGTAAGATATTTCAAACCTAATGGTACTTTTCTCCATGAGTGGTCTAGATGTGTTTTTGTGAGATTATATTGAAGATCATCATTGGAGAAGGCCATTCGCAATAATGGTAGTAGATAGAAGGTCAATCGTAAGATTGGTAGCAAAATGAAAGACGTTAGACTTAATGATAAAAGTTAGAAGGAGTTGGGAGAAGAAGAAGGCAAGAAAGGAGAAAATCTTCAAGGAAATTCAGAAGTGTTCATCCAACACGGACCATGCCATATTACACAGTCCACGCCACAAGAATTTCCCAGAAATGAAGGTCCAATGAATGAACCGTGCAAGCATGCATGATCCGTACCAGATAATAAGTTTCAGAAGATGTCCCAGAATATGGACTGTGTAATTATACATGGCTTATCCCATCTCAGATGCCAAGAATGAAGGCCCCGAGAAAGGCCCGTGCAATTATATACAGTCCATTCCTATAGTCACTAGCATAGTCTGTGCCACCCTATTGACTAGGGTTTTGACCAATGGGGTTTTAGCCTCCTCATCCATTTCACTATATAAAGTGATTTTATCCATTTTCCCAAAGGAGGGAGGCGGATCCAAATACTCTCCAAACATATTTCCTCTATTTATTTATTCATTTCCTTTAATTTGTTGCATCCAAACTCATTTACGCCATGGGGTTGATTAGGTTAGCTTAATTTATGACTTTGGAGCATTTGTAATCATTTATTAACATTCGATTTGTGAGACTCTTATATTCATTTATATTTTTATTTTCTTATTATCATGGTTAATTTGTAATTTATGCTTATGATATGATTGTGGTAAGAATAAGATTAGGATGTACACTTAGTTAATTGTTTTGCATGATTTTAGTGATTGGCTCGGGAATAAACCGGGAGTATTTCATCTTTATGTCGGTTTGGTTAAAGGGATGTAACCATGAGCATGTGGAAGACACATGTGCCATAGATTAGATTAGATGAAATTTTTTGTTGGGTTATTTTGCGGACGATAAACAGGGTAATTTGACAAATGCGTTAGGTGATGTTATTGACTCGATTTAAGTCATAGGATAATGTCCAAAGGTCATATCCCGAGTTTGTATCAACTAGGCAGTGAATTCTTCTTGAGTTATCATGAGGTACTAACGCTCTAAATGATACAAGATGGGTTTAAAATGGGTGTTCACGGTGTAGGTCCCAGTGACCATGCTACTCCCAGGTTTAATTTATAGCGTGCGTTCACGAGTTTATTAACCTCAATAGTGAGGGCTAGAGGTGGGGCAGTGAAACTGCACCTCTAGTTGTATTGGGAGCAGGTGAGATTTTGAGAATGATGGGAGCTTAGATGAATTATGGGTTAAGGTTAATGGTAGTTCTATAAGTAATGAGTGGATTTAAGTGGAAATGGATCAAGAAATTGCTAAGTCAGCATTTATTATGCAATATCTTGTGATCTGCACTCCGATGGGTCATTAATAGCACCGACCTTTTCACAGGGGAGATGTTACTAACACACGTAGTGCTGGGAGATCAAAGATAAAAATTTATATGTTGTTCCCATGCTCAGTACTAACTACTAGAGAGTATCTAGTGGCAAGTCGGGGGTCATTCACAGAGATGATAAAGTTCAAAAGTAAACAAAACACGACCCACAATCGGGCGTCACTCCAATTGTGTGTCGGGAATAGCAAGTGTTGTAAACTTAGATTTGGGGGATTTTTGTCTGACAAATACTAATCATGTAAAATAATAGATTGTACTATATTAAACTAGACTTGGGGATATTTTCCTAACATGATCGGTAAATGACTTTCATCCTAGATTCTATCCCATAGAAGACATGTAAACATATCTCATGTTTAGGTCACATAGTGTGGGGTGATAGTGGACACTTCCCCATGGCATCACACAAAGGTATTTAAGCCCATTTGATTCTATCAACACCACCTCGTAATTAGGGAAAGTGCATCAACGATCAAAGGAATTTGGACAACGCTCTTCTTTCCTTGTAAGGAAATACATCTCGCGCATTCCAGTATCGACTCTTCTCCCTAGGACTATAGAGGCAAATGAATTGGAATCTCATGATGACTCTTTGGTTGAAGCAACAATGGTCGCTACACGATAACCCTAGTTTCTACAAACTATCATGCCGAATCTACGGGGGTTCAATCCAATCAAGTTAGGCTATAACAACACCAATGGTAGTCACGATCGTATATGCATACACACAAAGTCGGTACTCACAAACCTACAATATACCTAACCCGATACTCCCAAGGAGTAAACAGGCCTAGCATGATACATATCACATATGAAACTATGATGCATCATAGAATATATATTACATGCATATTACAAGAATAATAGGCACAAGTCAAACATGAATATTCATAAAAATAAAAGATAGAAGGATCTAGAATCTCACAAAATCATTACCTAGTCACAAATACAAATAAAATTCCTAAGTAATTACACTACTACATGGACATTGAACCCAATTCAAGCATTGGATTCGATGCTACAAGCATAAACTAGGAAACATTAAAAGAGAAGAGAAGAGTTAGTCTCTTTCTCTCTCTACCTAGTCTTAGAAATATGAAAATAGAAATAACAACTATGAACGATCTCTAAACCCTAGTAGACTGGTGCTCCTTATATAGTTGGTGGAATGGGCCTTAGAGATGCCTAAAACAAAGGGAAACCCTAGCTACTATGTAGGTATGAGTCATGCAATAACACACGGCCCGCGCTGCACAACCCATGCAATAGCACTCGAGTCACAGACTAGAGATAGTTCCCAGACAAACTGATCACACGACCCTTGAAATTTCTTGCTGGCCATGAATTAGAGAGTGCATTTGGCTGTCTGAGTGAAACGGCCCTTGCTAATACAAGCGGGATCCTTGGTTTCTGATGGTGCGGTTGCATGTTTGGCTGCGGGACGAGGACTGGAGATCCAGGTCTTCATCTCCAGGGCGCACATGTTGTGCCAAAGGAGACAACATGCGTTAGGACTTTGTCGCTCGAGCCATCTGGTTGGCACAGGCAATGCCCATGCCAGTCTTCTAATTCTTCCAGACCTCGACTTTTTTTTATCTTCGGCGCATCCTATCTATTACCACGATTAAGTGCACGACCTTCGATCTTCTACCATTCTTGTGAATGACCTTCAAATATCTTCTACCATTATTACGAATGACCTCCACTCTTTTCTGATTTATGTGCAGTTAGAAGTATGTGTTTCCTAATGTATTCAGCACACTTATTAATAACTTTGGTATGTTTGAGTGCTAGGGTTAGTTAGGTTTACACCATAAGGGGTTTAGATAGCCTCTGTTGGGTTTCTTGTCTAAATTCTTCGTTTTGTAGATTTATTTAGACCTAATGGATACGATGTCCTTATAATCATCTAGATCCTATGCTGTGAGCTTCATTGTAGATTGATTGTAAGCACTTCAGAGTAGAAGGCCATTTGCAAGATTGGTAATAGATATTTGAAGGCCATTCACAAGGATGGTAGTAGACCGAAGGACACGCACTTAATCGTGGTAGTAGATGGAAATATGCCAAAGAGAAGGGGTTGAAGCTCAAAAAATTAGAAGATAGGCATGGTTGTGCACTTCTAAAAGCCCGTGCTAGCCAAAGGTGGAAATGCGGTTAATTGTAGGTGCGGCTCGTGTCCCGTGCACGGCCTATGCCAATAAGAAGGACCACGCGGCAAGCTACTGGCATGGGCCGTGTCCTTTTACATGGTCTGTGAGCCTCAAATATTAAGACTTGAAGACATTGCCCATAGCCCGCGACGTTATTCACAGTAGCACAATTAGAAGACAAAGAATTCACCTCTAAATCACGGTCGCAAGAATCTGCACGGGCCACACTGCTCAGACGGCCAGAAGACCCTTCCAGCCTGCAGCCAGTAAGGATTTGCACGGTCTCGATGCTCAGTTGGCCGTGAGACCCTACCCAGTTGGTGACCTGTGTTATTCTGCACAGGTCGTGTGCTATTGCTTGGCCCATGCCTGCATGGAAGATTAGGGTTTCTCTAGTTTTGGGCCTCTTTAAGGCCCATTTTTTACCTACTATATAAAGAGTCTCTGTCTACTAGTGTTTGGTAGTTAGCATTAATTATAATTTCTATTCTCCTAATTTCTAAGAGTAGGTAGAAGGAGAAAGGGAATAACCCTTCTCTCTTCTTTTAATCTTTCCAAGTTTTGCCCAAGGGCATTGAATCCAATGGTAAAATTGGGTTCAATACTTAGGGAGTAGTTTTTTGCTTGGGGATCTAATTTGTATTCATGATTCGGTAGAGATTCTGTAAGATTCTAGGTCTTCTCATCCTTTTATGTTTATGAATATCATTCTTTATTTAATCTTAATGTTCTTGTGAAATCCATGTTATATATCCTATGATACACAATAGTTATATGTTTCATGTATGGTGCTAGACTTGTTTGTCCCATTAGGAGTGTTGACTACGATATTTGTGGGTTTGTGAGTTCTCGGCCATGCGAGTGTATGCATGTAGGTCATAAGCCCCATTCCATTGAGCTGTCCTTACTCAATAGGAAGATTTTACTCCGATAGGCGAGGGCATGATAGTTTGTAGCAACTAGGGTTGTAGTATAGCGACCATCGTCATTTCAGCCCTGGAGTCATCATGAGATGCCAATTCCTTTGCCTCTATAAGCCTAGGGAGAAGATTTTATAGTGAAGGCTTGGGATGTAATTCTTATGGGGAAAGAGGAACGCAGGTCAGTTGGACCACACGACGCACTTTCCCTAATTACGGAGGTGGATTTGATAGAATAGACGTGGACACCTTTGTGTGACAGACATTGAGAAGTGTTAACTATTAACCACACTATGTGACATAGCCATTGGGATAGGTTTATATGTCTTGTATTTGATAGAATATAGGATCAAAGTCTTCTACCGGTCATGTTACACAAATATCCCCAAGTCTTAGCTTAATATAGTTTTTAATCTCTTGTTTTGCATGTTCAGTAGTTTATACTCCCTCGGTCCTAGAAAAAATGACACATTTACTTTTTCATGATCTTCAATGATCATGTATTACCAACAATATCTCTAGCTACACACTACAATTTTGCATAAAAAATTGATATTTAGATAATAGACGTTAAGATGAATTTAACAATATCTCACATGATATTTTTATTTTTTATATAAATGTATAATTTGGGTCAACGTTTTTAAAATTTGAGTTGTAAAAAATAAATGTGCCATTTTCTTTGGGACGGAGGGAGTAGATAAACACACACACCCTCTCCCCTCCAAAAAAAACCATGTTTGCAACTCCCGACACACAATCGGAGTGACGCCCGATTGCGAGTTTTGCATAGTTAACCTTCGAATCCTAGCATTTCTTTGGACGATCCCAAACTTGCCACTAGCTACTCTTTGGTAGTTGGTAGTGAGTACGGGGGCAACGTTACAAATTTATATCTTTGTGATGTGCTTCGCGGGTTGGTTACTACTCCCCCGAGAGAAAGGTCGGTCTGCAATTAGCAACCCCGCGGAGTGCGGATCAAGGGTATTAGCAAAAGGACTTAGATCTGCAGCTAGTAAAAACGACGATCCTGCATTGTGTTTGACACCTCTGTACAGTGATTCAAGTGAATTTTTTTTTTAAAAAAATGAAAATTGCTTTTCAATCCAGCCTGCACCATTATGCTAAATTTATTCTTGGCAAAATCTTTAATCCGATCAGTTCTGGAGTGTACGTTGACTACTCGAACGGGATATTGAAAGGTATTTGCCACCCTATCGTGCACCTTAAGCTTCAAAGGTAGGCATGTGTTTGGCTGCTTCAAAAAATAAACTAAGGCTCGGGGTACTTGAAAGGTCTAGGAAAAATACACCTTACAGAATGAAAAGGAAAATGACTACTGTGTTCTCCCCTCTAGGAAGTGAAATGGAAGGGAGAAAAAAGGGTTGGGAAAAAGAGCATAAATGCATGGGATTGCATTGCACCAATTTGCAGGGTGAGTTGCATGCAAATAAAGCTAAAAAACAATGAGTAATCTGGACGGCTACCGCATACTTTTGGTTTCTTGTATTGTTCAAAATAAAAACCAGACAATATATGTGAGTTGCTGCGGTATTTTTCAACAAGAAGCTTCGAAGGTGCGGGAACAATATTCTGTGATGAAAAGGTAGCATTTGACACTTGATATTTTACTCATTAATAAATAACTGCCGGTGTCAAAATAAATAAGTTGGTGCTGAATACATAAGCACCGGATTGAATTGGGATACCGGTGCCCATTTTTTGAATAAGTTGATGCATGTTTGAACGCCGGTATGGATAAGATATAGCACTGACACAAGTCATACCGTTGCCCAATATCTTGATATGATCATGCTCTTTTTGAACACCGGTAATTTTTTAGCACCGGTTCTCTTCCAACGAGGTGCAAATTTGGAGAGTTTAGAGCACCGGTATGGTGTACCGGTGCTCTAAACTTTCCAAATTTGCACCGGGTTGCTTAGGCACCTGTATGACATGGTGCGATTGTGACATACAACTGGTGTCTATGGGGGGTGGTTTCAAGTAGTGATTGATTCCAAGCTTGAGGGAAAGATTAAAGCTAAGAGGGACGAATTATTATGAACCAAAGGGAACTAGGGTTAAAAGAGTCTTTTCAAGTATAGCTGGGTTCATAAAAGAGAACAAAGATTTTAACAGTACTGGGGTCAAACAGTAGCTGATGTTTGTTGTGATTCCGGCGAGGCGGTTACCAATTCTTTTGTATAAATAATTCATACATAGGTTACAGAAACTATCTGTCTATTGTAGGCTTTTATCAGATCAAAGTGTGACATTTCTCATCTCAATACAATTCTAATTTTCTTTCTCATTTAATTCTAATCTCTCAACATTAAATTGTTTCAAATTTCCTAATATTTCTTGTAATTTCTTAGATCGTGACATCGGGTTTTGGTCTCGAGTTAGTCAGGTCGCGATTATGGCCCTAATTGTTCGGGTAAGGTTTCTAGCTCGGGTTAGTAGGGTTGGATTTCAGACCCAGGTTGGTCGGCCAAGTTTTATAATTGGGTTGTCAGATCGGGTTTTGGTTCTGGTTTTTGAGGTCGAGTTTCGAGCCCAATTTTTAGTAAGATTTTAGTCTGTGTAAGTCGGGTAAGATTTTGGATAGGCCGGATATGGGTTTTGGGCTCGGGTTTCAGGTTGGGTTTTGGGCCTATTTTTGGGTAGAGTTTCAGGCCTAATTTTTAGTAGGATTTTGGGCCCGTGTAAGTTTGGTTTCGAGTCGACCATATTTGGTTTTGGGCTTGGGTTGTTGAGTTGGGTTTTGGGTCCAAGTTAGTCGGGTTAGATTTCAAGCCTAGGTTTGTCGGATCAGGTTTTCTGGTCAGGTTAGTAGGGTTGGATTTTGGGCCTAGGTTGGTTGGGTAAAGTTTCAGACCTAGGTGGTCAGGTCGTATTTTGGGCTCAGTCTAGTTGAGTTTTGGATTTGATTTTCGTGTTGGGTTTGGGGCCCGATGTGAGTTGAGTCGGGTTTCAGGTTCGAGACGACTAGACTTTGGGTTTTGTTTTGGGTTATCAGGTAGGGTTTTGGGCCCGGGTTGTCGAGTTCAGTTCCAGGCCCATGTTATTTGGGTTAGGTTTTGGGCCTAGGTTGGTCTACTCAGGTTTACGGTTCGGGTTAATAAGGTCAAATTTTAGGAGAGGTGGGTTGGGTCATGTTTCATAATCAGGTTGAGCTCCGAGTTTGGTTTTTTGGGTAGAGTTTTTGGCCCAGGTTGTTAGTCAAGTTTTAGGTATAGGTAAGTGGGATTAGGTTTTGAGTTTGGGTCATCTAGAATTTGGGTTTCAAGTTCGGGTTTTAGGACCTAAGTTTTCGAGTTGGGTTTTTGCGCTTAGGATAGTCCAATTGGGTTTTGATTCTAGGTTGTTTATGTTTTGAGTCGACCATATTTGGGTTTTAAGCTCGAGCTGCCATTCTAGTTTTTGGCTCAGGTTATCGAGTCAATTTTTGGGTCCAAGTTAGTCGGGTCGGATTTTAGGCATGGGTTGGCCGGGTCTGATTTCTTGTCGGGTTAGTAAGGTTTAATTTTGGGCTTAGGTTGGTTGGATTAAGTTTCACACCTAGGTTTTCAGTTAGTATTTTGTGCTCAATTTATTCGATCGGGTATTGGGTCTGGTTTTCAGGTTTGGTCTAGGGCTCGAGTGAGTTTAGTCAGGTTTTAGGTCCAAGACATTTTGACTTTTGGTTTTGCTCGGGTTGTCAAGTTGGGTTTTGGGCCCAGGTGTTCGAATTGGGTTTTGGGCCCATGTTGGTCTACTCAAGTGTACAAACCGGGTTAGTAAGGTCAAATTTTGGGCTGAGATAGGCCTGGTTATGTTTTAGAATCGGGTCGGGCTCCGAGCTCGATTTGTCGGGGTCGGGGTCAGGTTTTAGACCTAGGTTTCGAGTCTAGTTTTAGGCCCGAGTAAGTGGGGTTGGTTTTTGAGTTTGGGTCATCTAGATTTTGGATTTTGGGTCCAAGTTTTTGGGTCGGGCTTTGAGCCTGGGTTGTTCAGTTAGGTTTCGGGTTCAGGATACTCAGTTGAGTTTCGGTTCCATATTGGTAGGGTTGAGTTTTGAGCCCAGATCGACCAGATTTTGGATTACGAGTGTCCTCAGGTTTTGGCCATGTCAGGTTTTAGGACTAAGTCATTCATATTTTAGGTTTTTGGGTTCATGATGTTTTACTTGTTGGATCATTATAAATATGATGAGTCTGTGTCCCACAAGACTGTCTCATGGTAATACCAAGGGTATAACATAAATAATATAATAGGAGTTTTAATAATCTGAAGGTTCAAATATAATTATTTTAAATTTGGGGTAAATTTTTATGAAAAATGCTAAAATCCAGGGACTAATTTGCAAATATTTAGAAAAAGACAACCATCCGCTCCGTTTCCCATATTTGCCGATGCCCGTCATTGTCGTTGTCCGACTCCTTGATGATTGGATGTGCAGCTCGTTCTAGGGACCATTGAATGTGCTGCTCGATCTCGACGATGCATAACTGATTGTGGAAACCGTCAGAGCATTCTTATGACTCAAAATCATTAATTTTCTAATTATTTATGCCCAGTACTCCCAAAAAGTGGTATTTGCACCCAAATCTCCCATTCCTCTCTCAAACTTTCTTTAATTATATTTGAAAACCCCTCTCTAATTAAATTTCATAATATTTCACATTAATCATTGGTCTCATCGTGAAACGATCTCGCACAAGACTTTGTCAAATATGATAGTATGTGTTATTGAAAAAAATCAGTTTCCTGTGATCCTATTCTAACAAAGAGAGGACATGATAGTGCATTTTTAAAAATAAAATTTCACATTCTCGCATCGAAACTTGAACTATGTATTTATTATTTGCCGATATAACCTTATGTAATAAAATAATAATAATGTAAGATACAGTTTCTAAGTATACCAAGAATGTTAAACATGTGAAGTTCAAAATAACTTCATGAATATATCAAATCTTAATTTTTTCGTTCATTATTTGTTCAAAAGTGACGTCCAATATATTTTATCCTTCAACTCTCATCTATCATACATACCTTTTGCACATATGTTCAAAATTTCGACAAGGATTTGTGCCTGGCTTGGTTGGAAGAAGATGAAAGCTTCTAAATCTCAAAGGAAAGGTAGAGTGAAGCAGGTTTTCCCTCCTTAAGGTTGCAAACAGAAGCTACTCAGTAGTTTGTTCCTTTTGTTTTAGTGCAGATACAAGCAGTGCTAATTTTGGCTAAAAAAATCAACCTATTGCTGGTCCTCTTGGTCAAGCTGGTCCGATTGCGGTTTCCTCTCAAACTAGTCCTCTCAAGATGCTCACTTATGAGCTGCACCTAGGGATGATCATAGGTCTAGGACCCGACCCAGACCCATTAGGTCGGGTATGAGTCTAAATTTTTTAGACCCATCGGATCCGGGTCCGGATCCGGGTATGAGTCTAGATTTTTAGATATGGATCCGGATCCGGGCCTAACATACTAAGACCCAGACCCGACCCAGACCCAGACCCGTAGACCCATATAAGCCTAACTATATATAATTTTGCCCAAATTTCTAAATTACTTTCATATTCTCTTTGTATTTTTATTTCAAATTCAACAA
>JAULKK010325469.1:0-11169 GCA_032355705.1 Rubia peregrina | reverse complement strand
TGGGGGGAGCCTTTACGTTGGTTGTCGATCTTTTAAATAAGATACCCCAAGAAGGAGGAAAATAAAACTCCTCATAGGGTCTGGGGGTTATATTGACACTTACATCAACTATGTAGGGTTATATCTGCACTTAAAATTATCTGAGGATTATATTGGCACTTATGTCAAGTAGGTAGGATTATAATGGTATATATCCCTTATAAGAATTGTATGCGTAATACTCCAACAGCTTTAATTAAAGGTGTTGAGTGAAAATTTGATCGAGCTTTTTAAGAATGAATAACATGGGTTAAATTTTAAGGCATTTTGGCCATCCATTTTAAAACCAATTGGGTGGGTTAAATTTAGTGGAGGTAACTCAAGACCTTATATGTAAGTCATTATCTTGGTAAGAAACCGATGTGAGATTTATCTTTCAAAAGCCAACTCACGTGCCAACGTGGAAATATTCTACTACCCATATCAAATCAAATTAAAAGGGATCCACACATCGACCAAATAACCCAACATAAGCTCTGATACCATGTTAAATTTCAAGGTATCTCGAGTTTCCATCTTAAAACCAATTGACTCTAAGTGGGGGTGGCCCAAGACCTTATATGTAAGTCATTTAGTTCTTAAGAAACCGACGTGAGATATATCTTTTATATGTAAGTCATTTAGTTTTTAAGAAATCGATGTGGAATATATCTTTCAACACGCCCCCTCACGTGCCAACGTGGAAACAATCAGTGACCCATATTGGGCCAAATTAAGGGGGATTCACATATTGGCTCAATAACTCAACTCGGGCTCTGATACCATGTTAAATTGTAAGGTATGTTGAGTTTCTATCTTAAAACCAATCAGCTCTAAGTGGGAGTGACCTAAGAACATATATGTAAGTCATTTAGTTTTTAAGAAATCGATGTGGGATATACCTTTTAATAAGATGTGATAAAGGTAATATTAGTGGAGTGGAGATTAGCAGAGGTATTGAAACACGAATTGAAGTAAACACAATAATGTAAATGAAGAGTAGAAAAGAGATTGATAGTAGAAAATTACAAGTAAATAATTTTGGCTTGGACGGACAAAAAAAGAAGAAGAAGAGTAAGAAGATAACTTTTGATTGGAATAGAGAAAGAATTACTTATGTTATTGCTAGTAAGAAGAATTACTTTTGATTGGGATCTTATACATAGAATGGTTAATATCCCAGTACAGCATTTTCATACTTTGTGGGATAGACTTTTCTCTTATTGGAACTTCAGTGGTCTGTCTCCACTCCATACAAATTTGATTCAGTTTATGCCTAGTATTGTATGTTGGTTTGTATGGAAAGGTAGAAATAGAATGATTTATGACTCAGTACCTTTTAATATCGAACATGTAGTGTCTGAAATCAGGGACCATTTTTTCCTATGTTATACAGTGAGGCCTTTTCATAACAGGAATGCAAGGGATCAGTTTTTGGAACTAAATGAGTTAGTTCCAAATTTCAGATCCCCTGCACCAAAGCCTAAAATCATGAAAGTTCTGTGGCAAAAACCTCCTATAGGGGTTTTAAAGTTAAATGTGGATGCCTCATGGTCAAAACAAGCTGCAGGTATAGGTATAATTGTTAGAAATGAGAGAGGTGATTTTATCACTGCTAGATATGAAAAAGTTGTGGCATCATCAGCACTTCATGCAGAGATTCTGGCCTTACACAGGGGAGTTTTATTTGCTATTTCTTTCCCTCAGAGTTTTGTAATTGAATCTGATTGTTATAATGCTGTTAAAATGATTGCTAATCCTGATTTGGCACATTGGATCTGGTATAATCTAGCACATGAAATACATCATCTTCTTGGTCGTAATCAGATTTCACACACACTTAGAGAAGGGAATCAAGTGGCAGATGCTATCTCCAGACTAGCCTTAACAGATTGCATCATAACCTGGTCTGATTTAGCATCTAAAATCAAGGGATTGGTGTTTTTAGATAAACAGCAAGTCCCTGACATTAGAGTACAATTTTCAGCACAAATTTGAATGGATGCTGCTGATTTCATCTGGTTTTGGTACAGGTGATCAATCATGCAATACTCTTACTTTAGGAGGTTCATGTAGACCTGGGAGCTACACTGGGTTCTCATACTGGAATGGCAACTTTGGAGGAAATTCTGGCAGACATTTTGATTTTGCTGCCTTCATGAAGTTTGGTTTTGAATCTACTCTTTTGAATTTACTCGGATGGATCATATCAGCGGGCAACTTCACAAATACATCTGCCACTATTTTTATATATCTGTCAACAGCTCTTTCAATTTCACTATTTTCATAAAGACCCTTTTGAAATACTTTTCAAAGTATTTATATGTATGAATTACAAAGTATGCAATTGAAGTCTGGCCAATCTAGGATCGTCACGAGGGGTGGAGCTCTTATGATTGGAATCACTTCAATGACAACTTTGTAACCACATCTCTTCTGTAATTATACTCATGTAACTATCTCCTTTTAGCCTTGGGGCACCTAATATAAGCCCTCCATCTCTTCGAGATGGTTTAATTTTAAAAAATAAAAATTGCTAGATCCATCATATTCTTGAGGAAAATTAACATTTGTCGGAGAAATGAAAACCATTTGTCGGAGAAATGAAAAGGTAAACCTAAGTTTCCTTAAATTATATAACAGTAATTGTGATGTTTAAATAAATTATGAAATAGTCATGGTTTGCTAAGTGTAATTTTAGAGAACTGCTAACTTATTCCCCCCCCACACACACACACAAATATTTCATACAAGTAACCAAATTACATATAAATATCCTATTTTAGGACCAATTAGGAGACACCACCATTGAATCTATTGAAGTTCAGTTGAGCCTGAAACTCCATCCATTTGAATAAACCGAGACACACTCCTGAGAACACCCAAACGCTGCACCACTAGCGAACCACCGCCACTGAAACCACATGATCTCACCTTCATCGACTACCTGCATGTTGGGAAACCACAGCTGAGACCACCGACACGGTCTCATAACACTAGGTAGTCTCTATCAAGAAATTGCTTTAATATTCACAATTATTGATAGGGGTGTGGTTTGAATTCTGGACCTCTAAGCCACTCTCTATAACTGAGAGGTTCAGAATTCAAAACACACCCCTGTCGAGAATTGTGAACGTTAGAGCAATTTCTTGATGGTTTCTCAGGTCGGTGGTCCCAGCCGTGGTATCCCGACCTATAGGTGGTTGATGATGGTGAGATCGTGGTGGTTCCGATTCCGGTTCCGGTGGCATTGGTTCGTTGGTGGTGTAGCATTTGGGTGTTCTCAGAATGACATTTCTAACTATTCAAATGGATGGAGTTTCAGACTCCACCGAACTTCAATAGATTCAATAGTGGCGTCTCATAATTAAGTCATGTATTAAAATGTTAATATGTAATTTTGTTGCTAGTATGTAATCTTTCAAGAAATAAAAGATCCTCCACTTTACCAAATAAAAAGTACTTAACTTCTAATCAAAACAACTTATAAACTCTGCAAAACACATCCTTATTAGGTATGATTCTAAATCACCACCTAGTCCACCACTCATTCCAACCTCATCGCCCCACTAGTAAAAACATCACCACCACCCATCTCCTCCTTTCCCTCCCCATCTTCACACCCCTACTCACTTTCAAATTCTTTCGTAACCTTTTCACTCTTGACAACTCAACCCCATATCGACTTTGTCCCCTTCTTTGTCGCAGCGATTGCAATTTGAAAAACTCCTGGTGTCTCATAACTATTCAGATGCAGTTTTATTGCAATGGTCAAATTTGAATTGATTTTTGGACTAAATTGTATTTCATATTCATTTGGGGTTACATTTTAAAATCCTTTTTGAATTTGGTCATTAGCATAACGGTGGTTTTGTGGTGTGTTTAATAAGGGAGAGAGTGATGTTATAGGTGGGTTTGAGATGGAAGAAGGTGATAATGAGTGGTGAGGATGGTATTGAAGGATAGTTTGATAGATCATTCATTAGAGAAACCTTCATCTACCATAAGAAATGGGACCGAAATAGTATCATATAAGAAAGAGTAGTACTAGAGACAGAGATAGATCATCATTCAAGAAAGCATCTCCTTTTCTTTTGAATATAAGAACAAACTAGAGTGTTACTTCACTTAGAAATGTTAATTCTAATGCTAATTATTGTTATGCTTGTGCTACTCGAACGATGCTAATCTTTCAATTTATTGAAGAGCTCGCCTTCGTGCACCTTACCTAAGTCACTCGAAAGAATCCCTTTCGATAAACTCATTCATGCCCTCCAGTTCTTTTGTTTGTGCAGATTTAACCCTGAGTTTTTTAAAAATGCATTTGTACCCCTGGATTAGTTGTGCCATGTTAATTCATACCCCTCCTGCCTGAGTTCGGCCATTTTCGAGCGTTGACTGACTTGAAATGACTAAAATTCCCTTTGGGCCAAACTCTAAAACTAAATGGATAAGTTTGCCCTTAAGTCCCACATCCACATTCGTCAGTTTTCCACCACCTCCGCCGCCGCACCGCCACCTACACTGCCAATCCACCACCTCTGCCCCCACCTTCACCACTCCACCACCACTTCCTCCACCTTAACCACCCCACCCACAACCACCACTACCCCAACCCGCATTCACCTTCACCTTCACCTCCGTCTATCTACCACCACCTCCCCACCTCCACCGCTCTACCACTACCTCTACCTCCACCACTACACCACCACCACCTCCTCCACCTTTGCCACTCCACCACTACCACTACCACCCAACCCCCACCACCAGAAACCCACCACCACCGTCGCTGCCACCAAATCACGACACACCCATCACCATCGCCGCTGCCACCAATTCACGACACACCCACCACCACGGCTCCGTCAAAACCCTCCACCACCACCATTTGCCCTTCCCATCAAAACCCCCACATCCCAGCTCATCAAATCACCGCCATCCATCATGTCACCCACAAAATCGAAATGGGTTTTTGCGTTTTGGAAAGAAGAGCGAAAAGGGTTGTCGGAGGTACCAGAGAGGTAGCCGATGGTGACAGATACACCAATGATGGTGATGAGGTGGAGGAAGTCGAGGATATTGAAATTGGCAACAATTTTTGTGAATGCAGGTTTTTGATTTTTGAATTCAGAAAGAATGAGATGGAGGTGGAGGAGAAGAGAAGAAGGAAGACATTTTTTTCTTTTTTTGCCTAAGAGGCAAAATAGTCATTTCTATTGAATCTGAAAATTGTTGAAATTGATCATTTTCCAGACCACGACAGGGGTACGAATGCCCTTTAAAAAAACTCGGGGGTATATCTGCACAAACATAATAACTGAGGGGCATAAATTCACCTTTTCTTTTCTTTTCTTGAAGTATCGTTTAATCAATTCCTCTCAGATACCGAAAACTTAGTTCTATTTATAAGTTCATTAGGAATTTTATTGGTTGGAACTTCCAGTTATCTTAGTTAACATTAAAAAAATCATTTAAATATTTTATCTTTTCAACTAATTCTCCGGATAGCTGAAAAACACATTTTGCTGAGAATCAATAGTTGACTTACAAACATAGTAACTACTAACTAGGTTAACTAGCTATATAGTATGACTTTTAGTTTTATTATTGTTACTAGAAAAAAAAGTATGTTTTTAACCCTATGTTTTGTTTGGAAATGTAGATATAACGTGCAAATTTAACCCTGGACTTCGTTGACCAAATTGCTAACGGTCAAATTAGCCTGAAATTGGTAAAATGACCATTATACCCTTGAGTAAAAATGCAAAACATAAAATAAGAAAATACCATTATAACCTTCACATCTCTATCGTTTTCCCCAACACCTGCCCACCTGTGATATTCCCCAACATCCTCAACACCACCATCCGCTCTCACCAATTGCCCTCAACCCTAACCTCACCCCAACACCACCACCAGTCCTCCCATTTCTCTCATATTCTAACCACTTTTCTCAATCTAACCTTGGACTTCATTGACTCAATTTTTGAGCTTTTCACCCTTGGTCAACGGGTAGCGATTGGTGAATGGAGCGATTGAGGTAGTGGGTGGTCGATGAGTGGTGTGATTGAGGTTTCCACACTGATAGTCGGCGCGTGGCTGTAGGTGGTAATGTGTAGAGGAGGGGCAGTGGTGTTTGGAAAGTGATTTTGGGTATAGAGGTAGCAGGTGGTGGTGTCGAGGGTGGGGCTTAGGTGTTGGACGAGTGGTGGTGTTGAGGGCTAGGTAGTGATGGTCAGCGAGTGCCTGTGGATAGTGGTGTTGAGGTTTGGGCTAGGGTTGAGGGCTAGTGATGGTGTTGAGAGCTGGGTAGTGGTGGTCGGCGACTGGTTGCGGGTGGTGGTGTGCGACATGAGTGTGTAGTGGTCGGAGAGGGAGTGGTGGTCAGTGGTGGTTCATGGAGGGGCAAGTTCGGGAGGGGTTCTGGGCGGTGGATCGGAGATGAGGTGAGCAGCAGCGGTGAGTGGCGGTGGTGGCCTGTGGGAGAAGGGGTTCTTGGCTGTGGATCGGAGATGAAGTGAGCAGCGGTGGTGGTGGTCGGTGGATAGAGGGGTTCAAGGTGTTGGATCGGAAATGAGGTGAACAACAGCAGTGGTGGTCGGTGGATGGTGCGGTAGGGGTAGGATGGTCTTCAAAAAATATGTTTTGAATCCGAGAGTATTTATATCTTTATATATTTGGTCAAAACCTGAATTCATTGAGTCAACACTAGAATTAATCAAATTGGGTATATCTGCGGAATTTTACAAAAACTTAGCATTAATTTTGGACTTTCAGATTTTATAGAGTAATCTTTGCACTTTCACAATTTAATAGAGTTATTTATGCACGTTTTCCTTATCCCTCGTCAATATAAAACTTCCTTTTAATAATAAAACTCATGGAATGAGATTCTAAAAGATATAAAAATATTAAAAAATAAAAAATAAATTATTTTTTAAAGCTATTTACACGTATTTCTGTTGGTTTCTTTTCATCGGTGTTGCTAGATTCAACCATGCCATTTGAGCTTTAAGTCCAAGTTGTTTGGTTTATGTTATATATACACATTCTAATAATTCTATCTCTCAAATATAGCATGAACCAAACAACTTAGAATTTTAACTCTTGTGGTATTGTTGAGTCTCGCAATGTTACTGATAAAAAAATACAGTTAATAATGACATAAAATATGTGTAAATATAAAAATGAAAACAATACTTCCTCTATCAAACTCGATTGGAAGAGAGTATATCCCATAGAAGAATCCTTGTCCGCCCAACGGACATCCGCAATGTCCTCCGAAACTTTTTATTTTATATTTCAAGTACGGGATATACTAAAGGAAAAGCTAACCCATTTGCTAACTTTCACGGTCGCTCTCACTGAACCAACTTGAATCTGAACTAAAATTTAGATCAAGTCTTACCAAAATTGAATTTCCTTTTCGCTCTATATGTGTTTATACTTTATTTGTGATGGGAAGATAAAAGAATGGGAAAATGACTTTGGTAACCCCTTAACTATCACGATCGTTCACCTTTGTCCCTCTCTCTTTTTAAAACATTTTTAGCCCCTTAGTGAGTAAATGAGCTGATTTTTCAGATAGTTAAGTGGTCAAAAGTGTTCAAAAAAAGACCATGACTCAACAGTTCTGCAAGTTGAGGGACCAGTAGGGTTTAAAAAAATTAAAGAATCAAAGGAGAACGATCGTTATAGTTAAAGGTCAACGAAGTCATTTTCTCTAAAGGACTTCTTTGTGATATTTTATGAGAGAGTTCAACAGCCCATGTATGAAATGGAGCAAGATTAGGGTTGATTCGTGGGCTTATAGGAAATGTTTAGTATAAGTGGGCTAATTAGATTTAAAGTCCAAGATTAAAAAGGAAGATTTTTCTTGTAGTTTCTAAATTTTAGAAAGGATGATATGGTCCTTCTACCATCAAAATCATTATGAATGTTTTAAAAGGAAAATTGTGCAGATTTGATCAGAACGGAACAAAAAAAAGTGCAGACATAACTACAATAAATATTTAACAATTAAAAGGCCAATTCAAAATGTTGTTCATATTAATCCTTTCACAACTATAGAAAAACTTGTTTGGAACTAATTAAAGTAAAAACAGTTACCACATATACCCTTTCAAACTGTACAGGAAACATTTTTTAATCAAAGTTGTTAAATTTTGATCATGTGTAAATATATATATATATAATGTTATTGTATGTGATATTATTGGATACATCGTAACAATTAGTTTCTAAATATCATTTTTATGTGTTTTTATTATACGTAAATAAAAATATTAACAGTCATATATTTCACAGAAACCGTAAAAAGTTTTCTGTACAGTTTGAATTGGAACAGATGCGAGATCAATTTTAGAAGTATAGTTGCTAACCTTCAAGTGGGTGATTTTGCCGCCTCGTGATAAAGGGATTTTCATTTCCTATGAAAGTTGACCTTTGGGAAGTTTGGAAGATAAGTGTATTAAATTCCTTGAAACCATCAATACACTCCAATTTGCTCTGCATTTTAGCGTAAACAAATACTGCCCATCCCCTCATCTATAAATCTAAAGCTTTGTTTTCAGTGTTTACAATCTATTAAAGGAAAGAAGAAGAGGGATAAGAGGAACTCCCATCATCTCCAATAAAGATGATTTCACCCCTATTTATTGTTTGCATTCCTGGTATGAGAGATCGTGGAATGAGGTAAGTTACGATATTCAAACGCTACGGAATTTGGCAATACGTTATCAAGCTGTTTTCTTTACAAGGAGTCTAACTGTAGGTATGAATTCCAACCGCACAATTGTTGTGCAGAAAATTCACCCGTAACATGGCTTTCAAAATATAAATTCCGATCAAGTGGCGACTGATGATGTGTGAGTTCCAAGTGCACAATTGTTGCAGAAAATCCTACCATAATATGAATTTCAACTGCACAAATGTTGTGCAGAAAATTCAACCTTAACGGCTTTCAAAATATAAATTCCGGTCAAGTAGCAACCGATGATGTGTGAGTTCCAACTGCACAATTGTTGCACAGAAAATCGAACTGTAATATGAATTTCAACATGTAGTAGCTGTCATATCCGATCAAGTGGCAACCGATGATGTATGAATTCCAACTGCACAATTGCTGCACAGAAAACCCAACTGCAACATGAATTTTAAAATATAGTAGCCGTAAATTGCGATCAAGTTGATTTTAAGGACTTGAGGAAAACAAATATAATAAATAGCACTCTTTCACCATTATTTCTTTAATCAATTGATCTTTTTTCCCCATCAACTTGTGTTACTAAATATAGTGGCGCTCCATACTAAATATGGCGCAAACACGATTGCTGTAAATTTGGGTAGTATTAATTGGTCCGTCCTTCTCCATTAAACCGATTTTATTGATTGAATTATGTAACATTTGTTACTGTTAACGAATGAAATGAGTTTAACTAATATACGATAAAGTAAAATAAAATAAAATAATTGATATTACAACTGTGCTTAAAAGGTCCAAAATAAATAAAAATGAGAAAATGTCCAAAATTTTACTGGATTTTAAGTGAAATTCACAGTTTGATAACCTATTTTTAGAACTGTGCTTAAAAGGTACCTACATTTTCATAAATGTCTTGAAAAAGTACCTTTTAGCTAAAAGTTGGTACAATTATGACACAATTTTGAACATTTTTTGGTTGAGCTATGAGTACCAAACCGTGAATTTCGATTACAGGTGAGTATCATTTTGGACAATTTCTTTTTTAAAATGGTTGAGTTTTGATGTCCACAGTTCAATTCTCTTGCATCTTTTAACACCCAAAACCTAGTAGCTCAGTTCTCTTACCTCCTTAAACACCCAAAACCAACTATGCATATACAACCATCCAGTCACCCATCACGGCTAATTGTAGGTGCAATATTTCTCGGGATGATCAATTTGCTTCACTAATTTGACAGAGAAAAGTGCATATATAATCCTTCATAATTTACATAAGTATAAATATGACGCTGTGATAATTTAAAGTATAAATATGACGTGATAATTTAAAGTGCAAATATAACCCTACATAGCTAATGTATGTGAAAATATAATTTTTTTCTGGTAGTTTGATGCCGAATTATGTTAAAAACAAATTTACCCCTGACCGGTTTATGTTTAAATTTTTTGAAAAACTGCCAATTAGGTGATGACCATATTTCCTCCACCCACTTCAATCATTAATATGTACGAGTCCTGTTTGCGTTATGGCCGAGGGTTTATGTCACGCCCAGATGAATCCAAATCGGCGCTTGAAGGCAAGGGCGAGCGGCGGCCGAGCGAGATGGCAATGGCAAATTGCTTCGAGGCGACTAGGTTTGGCGGTGGTTGGGCTAGGATTGGGACTATGGTGGTGGGTCTAGGAAGGCAATGATCGGGGATGGGTGGCCGCGTCGGTGGGTCTGGCTAGAGGTGTTGGGGTGGTGCTAAGGGTGGAAGGCGAATGGGGTGGCCACGGTGCTGGGCTAGGTATCGGCGGAGGGTGGATGGAGGTGCAGGGGGTGGTGCTAGGGATGGAAGGCGGAGGGGGTGGGCACAGTAGCGAGCTAGGCGCCGGTGGAGGTGAAAACAGCGGCAGAGACTGGGCGTTGGCAGAGGGTGGTTGGAGGTGCCGAGGGTGGAAGGTGGTGGTGGGGTTGGCTAGAAGGTGGTGAGGGTGGTAGTCGGGGTTGAAAGGTGGTGGGCTGGAAGGTGGTAAAAAATATATAATATAATATTTAAGTTAAAATATATATTGTGTAAGTAAAAAATATTGTAAAGGATAAAATACATTTCTAACCCTAATTTTATGAAGAATTGTGCAATTATAACCTTTTGTGCTAATTTCGGTGTTGGCTGAAGAAATTAGAGGTTGACTGAACCTAATAGGTCTGAAATACCCTCACCCATAAAGCTGGAATTTCCTTCCCATTTCACCCTCTTTATCGTATAAACCACGCACCACCGTCTGCCACCGCCCACCATCATATCCAATCTCCACCCTAAACCCCCCATCACCACCACCACCCGTCAGCCACCACTCTTCTCCTTCTTCTTCTCTCTGCTCGCCACCGCTTGCTCCCGCTCACCACCATTTCCGATCTCCATCCTAAACCCTCCCACCGCCACCCGCACACCCCCACCACTCA
>JAULKK010325459.1:0-11169 GCA_032355705.1 Rubia peregrina | reverse complement strand
TCCATATATATATATATATATATATATATATTGATGTAGCTGTGACCAAATTTAGATCTTTACCATCAAATTCTCAATAAGACTTGTTCAAATGGTTTGAGTTCATAAAATTCTCACTTATTAATTTGATCTTGACTTTGCATAATAACTTATTATGCAAAGTCGAGATTAGATAGATGTACCAACATGCTTAAGACTGAATTCCTTAAGAAATTCTTTAAGAATCGGAGTTTGATTATTTATTTTTCTATGATTTTTGTGACGGTTAAAATATCTCGATGCTTTATTTTGAAAATTAATTTTTTGACCACTTTTGACCTTCAAAATTTCAAAATAGAAGAGTACAAACTATTCTGTCAAGTCAACCATCAAAAGTCATCTTTGTCTTGTCACGTGCAATCTGTGGACAAATAATAATAATTATTTTTTTAAAAAAAGTACCTTCATAAACCGTTGCCACTGAATTATTTTGATTGACCAGCCACTCAACTTTTTCCTCACAACTTTTGGTCTTCAAACTAGTTAATGAGGAAAGTCTACCCCCCTTCCATTATTTCTATCTGTTAAATTAGTTAAGTTCTGTTCAAGTGCAATTCAAATGACATTTAATATGACCGGCTACGCCATCTACCCAGAGACTTTATTATGACCTGCTCCGCCATCTGACTATCATTTCAGCCCGTACTAGAAGAGGCAATGTTGTTGGAAACTTCACCTGTATTTTTCCACTGGCGCCACCCAATCCGTCATTTGATGGATCGTCTGCATAATAAATCATTTTTTGTTTGTATAAGATCTCATGAATTTCTCTTTATGTTATTTTGGTTAAATAAGGATTTATGTATGTCATTTGCATCGGAATGTGATTTATTTTTCAATTTTGACTTCATTTATCGATCTTTCGGTGTCATCTCCACCTCTTCCTCCCTTCCACTAAAGCAATAGAAGAAGAAATTTTCTGTATTCAAATCAGGATATGGTCATTCACGAGCGGTAGAAGATGACGTCGACACCACTAGGTCGGGTGGAGGGCTCATGCTTGCAAAAAATGGTCGGAGAAGAAGAATTGTGGGGGGAGGGGGACTCATGGATTTGGTGAAGAAAAAAGGAGGAGGCTCATGGTTTCAAAAAGAATTTTATGGGGGTATTTTTGTATATGTAAGTGAGGGCACAATAGAAAGTTGACAAGTGTCTGAAAAAAGGAAATACTACCGCAACCACCACAGTAAAATTAGCAATCTTGATAGTTATTTCTTTTATTTTCAAACTCTTGGCAACTTCTTATTGGACCCTCACCTACACATACAAAAATTCCCCACAAAAATTTCTGCTAATGGTTGAAGACATCATAATGGGTATGAAAACTGGATTAGAAAGATTAGGTCACCAGTGGGTTATCTAGCAGTTTCGATAGGCCGAGTGATTTTGACAGATATGGTCACTCCAGTGGACCAAACCACTCCAGCGGATTTTTCCCATTTCATAGCCAAACGAGTTAGTCACTAATAAAGTAGATGAATACCGGCCTAATATGGAAAATTAGTTGGGAGTTCGTGTGTATGTGCAACCTTGTACCTAAATTCAATGAGGCTCCATCCTAGAATAAATTTCTAATAGTATGAGAAACCTAAATATTTTATATAGTAGTACACGTAGTCTCTTCACCCTCACTATGGAATATAGAACAGTCGAACATATCCCGCAAGTGCAAGGTACAAGTTTCAGGCACGTTGCACGTAGACAAAGTAAAATGGATCCATGCGAACCCGAATATGATCATGATAAAATAGATGGATATCTCCCTAGTAGGGATAATTAGCTGGGGATACGCAAGTACGTGGAGTCCATCATACAAATCCAGTGGGGTTCTATCCTAAAATAAATTGGCAATGGAGTTTTTATACTGAACATTTAATATCTCTATTTTCAATGTGGGATACAGAAGTTTCCAACAGTCAGCCAAAAGCTTGCCCATGTATTTTTAAGAAAACTGACAAACTTTGCAATTTTAACTCGCAAGTAGGAACAAATCACAGCAAAAACATTTTTTCCCCGATAAATTCAAAGAATATTTCTCTTAGATGAATATAGAAATATTCTTGGAACCTAAAGTATAAGATATTTAGTAAAACTATTATCATTTGATGTCTCTCGTATCCAAAAAAATTGATTGAAGAAAGTTACAAACTCAAAAGACATCTAATGCAAAAAAGGTTTGCTCGTCTATTAAACAATTACCCAAGTGGTAACAAGCTCTGACGTCATCTTTAGAAGACAATGCAATATGATTGTTTGTGACACAATAATTGGGAAGCTTGATCCTACTTTTTGATTTGGAAAAGGAAAAATTTAGTTCATAGCTGCTATGTTTAAATTTTTAAGTTTTAGAATTGTAACATCAGAAGATTAGTTTCTTTGGCGAACAACGTCGGCTCAAAGTGATTCTTATATTTTTATTATTTTTCAATGAAATTGGTGTTATGAGAATCATTTTTGCTTCTATATTTTTTTACAATGATTCTACTTTGATGACTTTTAATTGATAAATCAAATTATCTATCATACTGTAACTTTTCTTTACTATCAGAAATAGTTTTAAATTAGTATTTTTTTTTGTAGAGTACTTCTATTTAATTGGATCTATTTCCAAAAACTACCTAAACCTTTTCCGGACCTCTTTCGTCGCAACTCCCCTCCACTTCAAAATTTTAACAAAACTTCAATCTTCTTATCCCCATCTTCCCATCATGGGGAAATGAGGGAAACAATAATATTTGTAATTGATATTGTTTATGGTTTAAATAAGTGTGGATTTATCTCCATGCACTAGTATTCGTGTTTGAACTAACAGATTAGATTGGTGTGTTCATGATTGATATACACCTCCCCTAACCATATGAAGCCCATAGTAAAGGTAATATAGTGAGCCCAGCAAGCAAGTGAAGAACAGTTCGCCCAAAAAGAGAGAGAGAGAGAGAGAGAGAGAGAGAGAGAGAAAGCCAAAATAGCACCTCGCCTTTGGTGAACTGCTCTAAGCAAACCTAGAAGAAACGATGGCTCTCACCCATGATCATGCCACTAAGACCACGATCTAGGAACAAAGTCTGTAATCAGCAAAGATTAAGACAACCTCAATTATAAATGGATGATCTGAACAATTATAAAGGTAAGGGCATTTTCGCAGGTACTATACATACATTGATCATACACTGACTTAGGCATTGTAGGAAAATCTCGAGGACTCCACGTGACCTTGTTCTGCAGGTTCATAAAGTTAGTATGGAGCATCGCCCTGATTCCAGATATTATGGTGGTCCAGAAGGAATCCCTCGCATCAGTGGCACTATCAGTAGGGATCAAAATTTTCTTTTTAGGCCTTCATGGTACCTAGAGGAGGCTAGGTTTCATGCTAAAAGAGAGAAAAATAATATGCTCGGAAATAGCTAAGCGTGTTGCCAAGAAGGAAGACGAGCAGGCTTAATTAATAGGTGAAAACCAACCACCATGAGACACAAAGATGATAGAATTAGCTGTAAAACAAATGGGAAAGCCTCGAACATGCAGGATTGGATGAAAGTGGTGGAGAAAACCAGACTCAGTTACATCGCATTAATACATCGCAACATTACATCCTCATAACTAAGGAATGTTTACATCTAGGTTCACTTCAAAACGCCCAGTTTAGCACATATAATTATTGATAAATATGTGGTAACATGCTTTATTACAAAAAAAGATTAAAATAATATCTCAGCTACAAAATGCCAGTAGGATCTAGTAATCGCAACATTACGGTTCCTCTTGACCCCTTAAAAGATGGATGGATTGATGGAGATTCACCATCATCCTCCATCTCTTCATTCGTTGATCTCAATCGCCAATCCTAGACGATACAATACCATATACCTCAATAAACATACAAACAACTCATCGTAAATAACAAAAGGACAAAATTGTTAATTTCGTTCCCAATATATTCAAATACCATCTTTTGGTCTCCAGTGACATACTGCTGTCAGCAACCAGCAAATACAAAATGATTTGTTTGGTGTCCAAAATCATATTCCGGGTGATTTTTAGGTAATGTTAAGCCAGAATATGTGAAAAGACATTTTCCCCTTAAGAATTATTTTTTAAAAAATTGGATGGCGCTAGTTCGTCAGCTCTAGTGAAATTCCACCCATGGAAATAAATTATTAGTCGGAGCTTGCTGGCATCAGCTCACCACGATAGTGGGGTGGGCGAAGTGGTCTCTGCAATTTGAAACTTCATCCCCTCGTTCTCCAGGACGAGGTGGTAAAGTTGGGGAAGGTGTAAGGTTTCAAGATCCGAGAGCGATGATATCGGGTTTCAAGATCTCTGGCATCTCCGGGTTTGGGCCGTATGTGAAAAATGAAAAACAAAAAATGAACAAGAGATGATGCCGTGGATCTGAGAAGTCGTCACCTCCTATGCGAACGACGTGAACCAGAGATGCAGTCGCAAAATTTCACGCATGTGATTCACGCGCGACACTTTGGGGACAACGCGTGCGGTTCATGCGTGCATTTTTTGATTCACCTCTGCGCCGACACCTCCCTCGCCGGCTACAATGGCCATAAAATCATGCACGTAAACCAGAGCTTCTCCTTCCTCGCCGAAGGTGACCTGAACCACGACATTTCGACAGGCTTTCTGCTCGTCTTAAAACCACGATGAGAAGAAAATCTTTGATGCGTTTGAGAATGCTGGTGCTCCAATGGAGAGCTAGGGTTTACGAGGACCACAACTTCTTCTTTAGCCACTCAATTTGGAGCTCAGATTCTGCTGCTCGATTTGAAGCTCGACGAAGAGGTGTCGGCACAAGAGGTAGCCGGCGAGGAAATAAGGGTAAAATTGTAAAAATAAGGGTAAATAGTAAAATTACAAAAATACCCCTTGTTATATTGGAAAATAATTCCGGTTTACCTGAAAACCACCTTTGGGGACCAAACAAACTATTTTGTATTTGTTGATTGCTGAATATAAGCGGTATTGGCATTGGAGACCAAAACATGGTATTTCAATATATGTTGGGGACCAAAAATAATAATTTATTTTAACGAAAATATACACTACACACTTACAACCTGCATGAATTTCCCAGAAAATCCCTTAAGGGATGTTACCCCAAAGTAACAGAAATTATCTCTCTGAATGACTTACCCAATACGGATTACCACCAAATCAGTTAGGTCTCCCGAAACCAGTTACCCAATGCAGAGTCCCACACCATATTAGCCATTACCATGTTATAATGTACACACATTAGCAATACAAATCACACTAATATAAGCTCAAAGCCAAACCGAAACAACAAACTAGTCATACGCAAAAGCAGTTGATGATATCCTTTGGTATAACCACTTTATATAGAAACAAGAGGAGCATAGTAATAAAAAAATTTAAAAAACATAATGCATCTAAAAATGTGACTACGTGCCTACCCACAACCACCTTACCCGCTACACTGGCCTTAAAAAATGGAAAAGTCACACGTAATTACCCTGATAAGTCAAAACGACATGCCTACGTGGCATGATTATTTCCTAAAACCAAGTCCACTACCGGCCCACATATAAAAACAATTACCCACACCCTCTAAATTTCTAGACACAATACAAGTAGGAACATCACCTACGAATTCGCCAGGTAAGCGAAGAAACAACCCAACAACAAAGGGAGCTAGCAAAATATCGCTTCACATATGCCTGGAAAGTTATTATCCTCACGACACTAGCGGACATCCCACCTATTTTTCTCAAACCAAAGATAAAGAGAATATTGCAGTCTCGCAAATGCCTGAAAAATCACCAACCATGTGACACAAACAAACATTCAATTTATCTCACCCTGTATTACCAGACACAACAAACATTTTTACCATGGAGAGAGGGTCACGACTCTCATACGTATGGAAAACCTCCATCCTCTTGACATAAGCAGACCTCGACCTATTTTCTAGCCAATAAAACACCCACCTCTCATGCATCCCAAAAAATAAATGACCATACAAATGATCAAATATTTTTTTTAAATCATTAAAACTCAGATGACCATTACATTAGCAAAATATTACATTTAAAACCAATACAAACTATGATAACTAATGACCCATCCCTTTCACAACCCTAGCTTCTGCATCTAGGAGTTCTTCTAGTTTCTACCACATGTGTAGATAAACTTCATCTTGCGTGGAACCATCACTTCAATATGACGGATGTGCTTCACATAATAAGACTTATAATCAATAATCGGTCCACGTTCTGTTCTACCAAGGTGCATACTCATTAGATACATAGAATAGGTATAAGTTTCTAGGTCCTGCTTCAAATCAATTACATTGTTTTCCAAACAGCGAACACAGTCTTTCGAACACCCCTCATGAAAAAATTTGCGTAGAATCTCACCAATCTCAACACGAAATTTAGTATTAACTTAATGCTGACCCCTTAGTATTCCCTCCAATTCTTTACCATCCCCTGGAACCAGACATAGAGAACTTCCCTAACATCAAGTTGGCCGTCTAGTTTCTCATATTTATTTAGAAGTCGAATAAAAAAGTTGTGTTCTTCATCATAACACACCCTCCATACCTGCACCTCAGTCGTCAATTGCGAATTTCATCCTCCGATTTTCCTTTGTGATGAGCAATTCCATCAAGATAATCAGCCTGTTTTAACAATATATCTTCCAATCGATCACTTTCTCGACATTTCCTAGTTAAGCACTTTTGCCACTCATGTTCACATCACATAACAGCATCTCTCTTCAATCTTTGAATGTGAAATCCCTGCTCATATAGATTAGCATCATACTCATGCACAAATGAAAAATTATGTCGCACTTGTAGTTTCCACCCAAAAATAGTACCAAAATCTTTAGAAAACACAATCTTTACCCGACTACCCAAAGCCCTCACACATTCCTCAACCTTAATAGATATCCCTGAGCTATTAAGAACTCTATAAACTCGGTTCAGACACAACATACATAGAGTAATCTCATTAGTTAAATAAGTACAAGATTCATCCACACAAGGAACATTCTTAGGACCCATTCGAGGCAACCCAGTAGATAAAAAAAATGCTTTAGATTGAACATGATCCACAAAGTCCTATGAAAATGGTTCCCCTACCTATATACCATAGACAAACAAATAAGGACAGATCCATAAAAAGCAATAATATAGATTCAATAGAAATATAACCAAAACTAAGGATAACAATCTACCCTACCTTAGATTAAGAAAGTTCACCCTCTTCAACAAAATTATCAATATAACCAATATTCCACAATTCAGCCCCAATAGATTTGGCAGCAGTCTTATCCCATAGTGTGCCACTAACCCTACAAGGAGTAGAAAGAACCCCATTTCGGTCAATATCTCATCCCTCTAACTCCACTAAATTAGGAAGTGTACCCATTTCCTCTAATATTCTAATTAGTCGAAAGTTTTCACCTCCAACTTGCAGAATTTGGAGAAATCAATCATCAACAATATCCATAGATCTCTCTAACGCCTCTTCCAAAACATATGCCTCACTCAAACCAGTGACCTCCAACTTGGGGTTTTGCTCACAAAGTCGAAGTAAAGCCTCACGCCGCCCAACCTCAACCATTTTAACATACATATCTCTGAATAAACGGTGATAATCCCTAGTACCAATAAGTTTGTTAACCAGTACAAAAGGATAGTCTAGACAATCAGGATCACTCTATTTTAGAGCCCTGAGCTCCTCACATAATGATACAATAATTCCATCAGTCTTCTTACAAATGACATGAAACCTATATATCTCATCTCTTAATCCATTGTAGAATGATGCCGTCGGAGAATCTATCGATCACAGTCACCTCTTCAATTTCTTCACTCTGTTGGCACACTTAACAACAAGTTAACTGGCCCTAGTTAACGCCTCACCAACCTATACCATTACACTAAAGTTAATAATATAGGATTGGAATCCAAAAACAGTTGTTTATGAAATTAACATACCTCCCTTATAGAACCATCAACCATAGTTAAACCAAGGGAAGTCTTGACAGTTGAAAGCGTTGGCTTCAAACAGTAGGCTTCATGATAGATAACATATGTGCTCTCATCTTGATTAAGAGATTACAATTTTGTTAAGACACAAAACCTTGCAACTGCAAAACAAATAAACCTTCACTTAAATGACATGGGTGTGAATCGATAAACTTTAAACAGATATATACCTTGCGAACCAATAGGGCGCCCTATCTCTACAACGTTAGCTCGCATTTTCCTCAGGGAATCTAGCTTTTTCCACTTTAATCCCCGATTCAAGCCAATGTTCTCATTCTATAGTGGCATTGCTCCTTGGTAAGAACATTTCATATATAGGAATTTATCTTCCCAATCATCATCATCATTGAAAAATCCTTACAATTTCAACACTTTCAATAACTGCCTTGAAAGATACCAAAAACTCATGTACATCCATTTCATGTAACCTATAGTAAGCACTAAACAATGGTACATTGAAATCAATGCAATTTCACGACATAAAATAATATGGTACATGGAGTGACAAACCATACTGCAAATGGCATGAATATACACTAAACATATCAGGTTGTGGCCCTCATCATGACACTCCCAGTAGGGGGAATCATAATCTCACATGAAGATAAACAAGAATGACATTTTTCAGCAAAACTAAATCATCTAATGTAAGAACACTATTGCAATACTACATTTTCTAACAAGACAGACCAATATACAAGCAGATAGATAACGGCTAGTACACTACTAATTGGTTAAATTTTGAACCACTTTTATATTTGAAAAATTACCCCACATTTTTGGTCCCCTAACAAAAACCTCTCAAAAGAGGTAAGTTTAAAGTGCATTTATAGTTTCTCATTTTTATCCAAGTATCCAATGTATACTCCGTTGCCAATATCTCGTCAAAAATACACCCAATATTTATGCTACCATGATTGTTCGCCTTTCTTCTACATTTCAAATCTAATTACGACATCTCCGTAGACATTATCATCTTGGCTAGGGGATTTATGGTACACACATCTCTTAACTATATGAAGCCCACAATAAAGGTAATATAGTGAGCCCAGCAACCAGGTGAGAGACAGATTGCCAAAGAAAATAGAGAGTCTCGCTAAGCCCAAAGCCAGAATAATACCTAGCCTTTGGTGAACCACTCTAAGTGAACCTGGAAGGAAAGATGACTCTCACCCACGATCATGCCACTAAAACCACAATTTAGGAACATGGTCCATAATTAGCAAAGATTACAGCAACCTCAGCTATAATGGATGATCCAAATAATTACAAAGGTAAGGGTATTTTCAAAGATACTATTCATACACTGATTAAGACACCGGAGGCAGATTTCGAGGACTCCCCGGTACTTTGTTCTGCAGGTTTCATAAAGCTAGTATGGAGCATTGCACTGATTCCAAAGATTATGGTGGTCCGGAAAGAATCCCCCACATTAATGATAATCACTCGTTATGATTATTCACGTCGATATAATGTTCTCGATCTGGTTGCACAGATTGTGTGTTCGTGTTTCTTTTGTGTATATTTATTACGAGTTCCATTTTCTGGATGGGTCGATCTGTGTTTTTCAAGGTGTTTACAATTTGGACAACATATATCATGCTTTGGATAAAGTGGTGTTATAGTTCACGAATAACCCCGTTTGGCACAGTGATATTGGTGCGTGATGTGCTCCTCTCTGCCAAGTAGTCATGATTTTTTGCGAGAAGCAACTTCATATTCCAAATGATGATATTACAGTTTTATTAGATATCTAATATGTAATAGTACAGACGATCAGTTTGGTTGACTTGTAATTTAAATATTCTGGCAATATATTAGTTATTGCTAGAGGTCAGTTGAGTTGTATGTCAATTCCACTTATTGTAATCGCTGATGAGCGTTATTCTTAACACCTCAGAATGATTTTTTTTTCAAAAAATTGAATCTAATCCCAAAATTTGAAATAATGGAATAATTTATGCAGGACAAAATTTTGGGAAAGACGGTCGTTCCATTGGCATATGAAAAAATGAGGTTGAATTATAATATATAGGAAGGTAAACAGTTTTAGTTGCAATACTAAAAATTTATTATGCAACGTGCAGTAGTTATAAGTTTATGACCCAATTAAAGAAGCCCAAAATTTTTATCTTGATTTCTTCTAATTTACATTTTAAAACTGTTTTGTTTGGTAACCCTTTTTGTTTGAAAGAGGAAATGATTTTATTCCTTTGGTGGCAGCATTGTAGTTGACAAACGGGATAATTTCCTCGAAGATTCGGCTCTGAGCACACAAAACTCAATTAAAAAGCAATGGCAATGAAGACATCTTACATTTCAAATTATATGAAATCCCAACAACTACTATGAAATTATCCATTTTACCGAATTCCCACAACTGCAAATCCGGTTCACATATAGAGTTTAAAATCACCATTATGGTTTAATTGTTATATTCACACATGAGCAAGGAACTATAATGAAGTGATTTTTTTAAAAATGTGAATATATTGTGTTTTCGTATTAGGGTTTAGTTTTTCTGAATTAGTTTAAAATTATTATCATGATTTAGTGATTTGTATCGATGTTTTGCTATCGATCTAGTCAAACAAATTGTATTTTCGTAATTTTGTTTGTGTTTCCGTGTTAGTGTTTTTATTAATTTGGATACGTCATATCTGTGTTTTGGTGTATCTAGTTGAGACAATATAGATCGTGGATCTAGTGGTGTTGCGGTCCATGAATATCTACGTTTGGCAAAGTAATTGATGCATGATGCACTCCTCTCTACCAAGTGGTGACGATTTTCACAGGAAGCGAGTTGATATTTCCGAGAGTGATGTTATAGTTTTATTGAAACTCTAATCTATAAATAGTAGAGATGATAAGTTATATTAATTATTTAAATGAAGAAATTGTTGGAAAATATCTAAGGTACAATGGGACAGATATTGTTTGTTTGTATGGTGTGTTGTTTCTGAATGTTGCTTTCTGTGAATTGCTAAAGTGCCCATAAGTTCATGCCCATGTATTCTGATTCTTTTGAAAATGTGTTCTTTTTAGAGTTATTTTGTGTGTATGTGACGGTGTTAGCATGTGCTAAGGTGTTCTTCAGAATT
>JAULKK010325449.1:0-11169 GCA_032355705.1 Rubia peregrina | reverse complement strand
AGTGTTGACCTTCTAAAACGTTAATTTAATAAATAAATAAATAAAATAAAAATAAATGATATTTTTGACATTGTGTCAAAGAAGTTACAATCGAATGATGTGATTATTGGTGAAACTATCGGGAAAATAATGGATATAACTACTTTTTTTTATAGAAATTTAGAGAAAACGGTTTTCAAAAGGCTTTAGATACTGCAAAGGAGATAGCCATAGAGATGAACATTGATCCGGGTTTTCCTCGAAGACGTGAAATTTGAAAAAAAAGAAGAAGAAGTAATTTTGATGAGGATCCAAATAGTGCAGCAGCAGAACGATCCGGAGAGGACTCTTTTAGAGTTAATTACACAAGCACTGGAATTGTCATTTTTTGCGTGATTTTACCAGTGCTAAAGTGATTTCTAGCACTGAACTGTTACACCGGTACACTGGTACCAGTAACTATGTACTTGTATTCCAGTAGTGTTAGACCAAAAGGTTATAACTATGCAATTAGTCATAAAATTAAAATTGTTTTGATATTTTCTCATTTTTCAGAGTTATATTGACACTTTCAACCTAATATTAGGATTACAAGTATAAATATTCCTCCAAAAAATAGACTGATAAATAACGCCTCCATGGTGCCTTTTCGTTGTTGGCTTCTTTTGCCAGTTTCTCTTGTAGTAAATATATAAGATACAGTCACATTCAGGAGCTAGATGTTCGGTAAATGTTTTAACCAAATAAATATTCATAGATTTCCCTAAAATATCCGTGTACAATATAACTTCCATCTTAGATGAGTTCGTTATCTGCAAGACCGCCTCATAGTAAGGCAAGAGATTAATTATAAAAAGTTCGTCTTTTGAAAGACGCTCTTTCCATAATTTATGAAAATTTAACGTTTAAATTGTAAATTAGAAGAAATTTAAATAAAAAATATGGGTTTTATTAATCAGGTCATAGACTTATAATTACTATTGCATAGTAAAAAAATTAATATTGCAACTAAAACCTTTTACGCTTTTATATAATTATAATTCAACACCGTCTTTCCATAAACATATGGAAAGACGGTTTTTCCCGAAACTTCAACTTTATAAATCATAAATACAAAGAATAGAATTTAAATTTTTTGGGGATTGAATATAATTAAATATTTTTCAGTGTCAAACTAAGAATAATCTCTAAAGTTCAGGGCCTGATTTGAAATTAAACAAAAACAAAAAAAGAATGTTTCTGTAGATTGTCGTGGGCAATTGCAGATTCCCGTCGACTTTCATCACCGCCAACATCATTCAAAGGTTTCTCCTTCGGCATCTTCTACTGTGAAGCTGTGTCGAATCGGCAATCGCGTTGATTTAAAGGTGCAGTGGGTGTTTAATTTCCCCAAACTCGTCGCAATTCGAAACCGCGTGACGGAGTTCTGGGCATTGTTCCACAGAAGTAGTGCGACGGAGAAGCTGTGTAGACGGAGCAGCGGCAAGACGGAGGGGAACCTACGGCGTGACGGAGGAGATTTGCGGCACGACGAGCAAGCGTTCTAGCGTCAGGTACGGGAGGATGGGGAGGGTCAGGCTGGCAAAGGGGAAGGATCAAGGTCGGGTTAAATTTGGGATTGGAATTAGGTTTTCTTTTGGGCCAATTGGTATCCAATAACTAAAACTAATTAAAACAAAAATATAAATAATTAAACATCAAACATCAAATATAAAACATCAAATAAAATTAAATAAGAATCATACAACATGTAAAAAAAAATCAAACATCAAATCAAAAAAAATTAAACATCAAATATCAAATAAATTAAAATTCATGCACAAATACTAAAAAACCCAACACCAAGTGGAAAAAAAAATTAAACATCAAACAAAAAATCCTCAAAACATCATACAAAAAATCCCAAAAAACATCAAATAAAATTAATTGTAAATCATTCAAAAATACTAAAAAATATAACATCAAATCAAAATAAGTAAATATGAAACACAAAAGGTAAATAAAAGTAATTAAAAAATCATACAAATATACTTAAAAATTAACATAAAATAAAAAAATTAATATCAAATACATAAAGTATAAAACATCAAACTAAATAAATTGAAAATCATGAAAAAATAATAAAAATTAAACATCAAATTAATATAATTAAACATCAAATATAAAAAATAAAAAATCTTAAAAATAAAATTGTAATACATCAAATAAAAAATTAAAAACAAAATAGTTAACAATAAATGATAATGAGGTCAAAATATTATTTATTATAATTTTCCTAGTTTAGTTTTATGTATTTTGGCCCATGATTTTCAGAAGATTAAAACTCTTTTTTTTTCATGTTTAGAGCAAACTTCAAATATTGTAATTTCAGGAGATTTAATGCTTATTGGATTAGATTTGGTAACGTTAGATAAGGCAAATTCCTTCAAAATTCATCCAATAATTGCATTGATATTTTTGGTCATCATATAGATTTAAATTAGATATTTTAGTTAGATATTGCTTTAACTTCTTAAATCTCGCATAAGTCATGTAAGTTTCTAACATAAATTACAAAATCATTGTCTTCTTTGTATTCTTAAAGGTTGTACCTATGTACAATAAATAGGAGATGGTTTTCAAAAATATTAATCACCTTACACTTCTGTCAATCATATATTTCAGAATTTGGTTTATTACTCTTGGCTTGTGAGCGTGTCATTGTTACTTTATCTTTCGAGTTAATTAAGTTTGCAACATCTTTCAAATCTGTGAACTAATCCTTCGGGCCAGTTAGTGAATGATTTGTGCAACTAGAACTTGGCTTCAAGCGAATTAGTCAATTGTGTTAGTGTATTTCATAAAATTGTGTTCTTGACTAGATTTCATCAGTGTCTTCTTTTCATCAAGAAGGTGGTTCGATCTACCTTTGTTAAGAGTGTTTCTCAAAATTCTGTAATTCAGAGTCTTCAAACAAAATTGATATCAATAATGCTAAAAATACACATCAACTTACAATAGTAAAGATCAAATAAAAATACTAAAATGCACATAAAATTAGAATAGGTAAACGTCAAATAAAAACACTATTATACACATCAAATTAGAATTAATAAATATCAAATCAATACACAACAAAAACATAAATAAAACACTTAAATACATATTAATTTAAAAATATCAATTGTCACATCAAATGTGGCATTAATATAAAAAAATGAATCATCAATAATAAAATTTTAAAAATAATTCACACTATCAAAACATCAAGACATGCATCAAATAAAAATCTATTAGTAAAAAGTAGCAAAGTACCATCGCACAACTACCGTCATGCGTTGCGCGATATTAATATTTAAAATATTTAAATTAATTTTTTACATGTATTTAAATTAAAAATAAATAATTTTATTTAAAATTTTAATTTTAGTCATTTAAGAAAAAATATGAAATAGTTATCAATCGTTAAATATTGAATACAATACATATGATTATTTTATAATATTTTATCTAAATTATTTTTAAAATAATTATTTAAATGTTGAGATTCTTTTAAAAGACTATCATAAAAGCATACAATTTTAAAACGTAAAAAATTTCTATTATATGGTGTTTGGGAAAATAAATATCAATGTTAAATTTTAAAACGACATGTTGAAAAATAACACATGAAAAATAATAAAAGGTTAAACTAAAATTTAAATTTTTTTATTTAAAATATCACAAACTAGTAAAAAAATAACTAAAATGTGAAAATTTAATATGCAAACAAAAGATTTACACTAAAAGATCATGATTGTACTTTAAACACATGATTCTAGTAGAAAAATAGACTTTTGGTATAACATCACAAGATTTGATTGAAACATCAAGTACCAGAAATAAAACATCAAGCTTGGTATTGAAAACACGCGCATTGTATGGAAGTGGGTAGAAAAATTGATCTGCTCATTTTTTCGACCCGAATTCTTAACTCGCGAGATTTTTATGACCCGAAATCATTAATCTCAAATTATTTATGTCCAGCAATCCGAAAGTATGGTATTTACACCCCAAATCCCTCCTTACTCTCCCAAACATTCTTTGATTTTTTGGGAACCCCATCTCTATATATACTTCATCAGATTGCATTATTCCCTGGCATCGATATACAACAGTTTTAAATCAAATTTTGTCATTTTAGATCAACAATCTGCAATATTGGTAAAAAAAATGCCTACCAAAAGAATAATTTATAAGTCCACAATATTTTAGGAAAACTGAAAAAGAGTTTTTGACATTCATATCTTTAGTTGGTGAAAACAGTAATAAAACGTATGTATTTATGAATTTTCCATATCATGAAATATAACAAAATCTATTTTAAGAAAACTATATGAAAAGTCTCGTGCGAAATGATCTCGTTGCGAAACCAGAGATTGATTTTATAAATAATAGAAACTTAATTTAGGATGTGTTATTAATTATAGTTTTCAAATTCTTTAGGGACTGATTTTCAAATGAATTAAATTTTACCCTACCCGTACCATTCAACATCTGCTTGTCTTCCCCTTATTCTAACATTTTCTTTCTCCCTAAAAAACCTCTCATTTCTCTCTTACTTTTCCCCTTTTTCGTCGAACTAGCTCTGTGTTTCCAGCTGCGATTCTCTACTTTCATTAGATTTCGTTGCTTAATAATTGTCGGATCATGTTGCATGTGAGTTAAATCGGAGCTTCTGGTCCGATTTTTAAAGTTTCTTCTCTGTTTGTTTGCTAATCGGTTTGCTTTTGCATCAGGTAATACCGACAACCTAGCTTTGGCTTCCAGCCAATAATATTTAACTTTAGCCAATTTTGTTGTTTAATATTTTTTGGTGAAATCTGAGCTTTCTGTCACATTTTTTGTAGTTTTTACCTTGTTCGCTTGGAAGTAGTTATCGTATTTCATTATGTAACTGTGACGTTGAAGGTCTTCATATATATATATATATATATATGTTGTTTATTATTTTTTATTGGTATCGATCGTTTTTAGCTATATTGTTTTTCATGTTTATCGGTTTGTAGCTGTTGAAGAAAGGAGTTCGAGTTGAATCTGTTAGTTTAGATGAAGCTGTGTTGATAATTGCCAAATCTTACTCCCAGCCTTCCGGTTCATCGAAGGTTGCTGTAAAGGAGAAAAATACTTCTTCTTCTCAAGGTTTGTTGTTTATTTTATGATATTTGGCCGGAATATTTGAATTTATTGATTTTTTTTGTAGTCTAGGGTTTTAAGTAATGTTTTAATGTTTCAATATGATGTTTCAAGGTTTTCAATCAACTTCCCTTCCTTTTTATGCTAATGTTGTTATTAATGTTCCTTTTGGAAATGTGATATGCATGTAATTCTTATTATTTGTGTTTTAGATTGTTGTGGCTTGATTTTTTAAATTACAGTGTTTCTATTGTAATTTTCAATAAGATAGATGATTTAATTATCTCAGTTGATGTTTTTTTAATATCTCTGGTTTTACTTGATACTTTACTGTTTTGATTTGACGATACAAGTAGTGATGTTGCTTTGTACTGTGTGGTTCTACATATGATGATGGTGCTAGTTTTCACTAGTATGTATTAACTATTTCTATATTATGTTGTATGTCTGCTTGTTTCACATTTTTTGTATGAGCACATTTTTATCCTTTTTTTAGAATGATGTTGTTAGGTTTTCCATTGATGTTTTACACTTTTTAATGATCATCTGCTTTATTTATTTCATTATCTTGAATTTTAATTCTAAACTTTCTTTTTAATTGATGTTTCTGACTTTCTGTAAATAATTATATATGTATGTGTGATGCTGTTATTTATTCTCTATATTATGCTTTCTTCTTTTATTAAGATTGTGGTGGTCTTGTCAAAAAATCTGATTGGATTCGTGGTCTGACGACTCCCAAATTTACTGCATGTTTTATTTATATAATTTTGTTACCTATTTTTTTATAAATGTTTTTTTCCTTTAGCCCAGAGCCCAAGAAATTCAAAAAAAAGAGAAGAAAGTGGCTGATGTGTCTATTCCAGCATCTCTAGGTCCTGATGCTTTTGTCCCTATAGAAAATATCTGGAAGAGGTGTGTAAAGCAAGTTGTTGTTAAACAGGTCAAACTGATGAGTGGTAAGGATAAAGCCTTGGTTGAGCATGAGAGTAATTCCAAGGGCCACGATATTATTCAAATTTTAATTTTATGTTTTATTATCTGATTGTTTATTAATTGTATACTACCTATTTTAAATCTTTCTTGATGTTTCATGTTTTTTTAGAGGAGGGTGCCAGTAACGTTCATTCTAGCCAAGTCACATATGTTTCAGCTGAGAAGACAACTTGTAATATTTATACATTGATTTAATTTTTAGTTGATGTTTTATTAATTACTCTTTACCGTTTACCAATATGTTTGATGTTTCATATAATTCAGGTGAGGGTGTCAGTCAATTTACCAATATGTTTGATGTTTCATCCTTCATCAACTTTGGTCTTCCCTAATTCAAATGATGTGAAAATTTGGAGTCTTGGACCCAAACTTTTTCTTTTGTGACTTCTTCCTTTCAAGCTTTCCTTTCAACCTCTTACTTCTTCCCTTTGATTTTTCTCATTTTGGATCTAAAACTTTGGGAGCACTTTTTTGGGGTGAATCCTTGGCATTGTTTGTCGTTGAATTTTCTGGTTTGTCTTGATCTTTCATTGAAAGAAGCTGACACACTATAGCTGAATCCTTATTCAAACCAACATTAAGTGTTCTACGAGTTTCTCTGTTATCTTCACATTTCAACACTAAATTGTAATATTTTCTGAGCATCTCATGGCACCATGGTATCTTACCTTTTCATCTCACCGTTGTTCTCGCTATTTTGTGTTGATGCACCTCTAAGTACTATGTTCCATGTCTTCCTCTTTGCCATCTTTTTTCCTCTCTTGAGTATATAATCTTCAGATATGGTGGTGATGTTGCGCAAGTGGAGCACACAAAGGTTGTGGAAGCACAACAATCATACTTCTTCAAAGTATTTGTAGGAAAACTTGATCTCCACTTTACCATCCTTGAGTCTGTAGTAAACCTTCTCTACCTTTGTTTCATTGTTTTCTAGGCTGACTTTGTATACATCTTCATAGACAATGTTTAATATTTTCTCCACTTTACTTGCCATCACCAGTTTCCATTTCTTATCATGCAACTGGTAGGTTTTTATCATGGAATTCCAAAATCTTTCAAATTCTTCTTCATTTGCACAACCTTTCAAACAGTGACTGAATGTCATTCCAAATTCTTCATCACTCTTTCAGTTACCATAGTGACCAATTGTGTTCTGTTTCAAGTGCGACATATAGAGTCTGTGTTCTGTATCTTTGAATTCCTAAGAAACAACAATTTCAATACATGCATCATCAACCAGTTTATTAAAAAGGTTATATACTGCTAATGGAACATCAATCCTAAATGTAGGATGGTCAAGTTGTAGTTTCAAATCCAAGAGAAATTATACATATGCCCATGATGGTTTCTCAGGTGTCTTAAATCAGGTTGTGTTGATGATTTAGAACATAAAATTATTGACATCACCAATCACATAACGATAATCAAAAATAAATAAATTAGAACATCGACTGAATAACCTAACAGGTTAGAGGTTTTTATTGAAACATCAACTGAATAATATAATAGGTTAGACCCAAAACATCAACTGATGAAAGACTTAAAGCATCATAACTAAGATGTAAAAGGTCAAACATAGAATTTGAAACATCAATAATCAAACAGAGCATAGAAATACCTCTTTAATTGTCTTTCACATAGCCAAATCCTGATTAGTGAATATAGTCATTGTTGTTTTCCACCCATTGGTTTTTTTGAATACCTCCAGCAACCATACGAAAGTTTTAGCCTTTTCATCTCCAATAAAAGTGAACCCAAACATTGCATTGTTCATGTGATTGTTTATCCCGACAATTGGAGCACAAGTGAGATTATACTTGTTTTTCGGATAAGTGGTGTCAAAAATAACAACATCACCATATAGCATGTAATATTATTTCATCATCGAGTCCCTCCAAAAGAGTGTAGTTAGTTTTCCTTCATCATCCAGCTTTACTCTAAAAAAAGTAGTCTTCATCGGCAGCAACAATCTAATAAAGCTCGTATATGACATTTTGAACATCCCCTCTTCTATAGTATCTATAATGTACCTACTCACATAATTAATGTGATCTCTCATCGTGTGCCCTACATTTTCTATTCGTTGGGCAGCACATGCTAAATACTTGTAACTTGCTGCTGGTTTGAGACTTGCATTTTCTATAGCTTTGATTGCTCTTGCCTTTTCATTTTCAATTCGTCTTTCACCATGCTGCAAGTACTGCCATTCATATTTTGTGCACTTATGGTTGTGCTTGATGAAGTGGTGCTTGATTTCGTAGAACTTTTCATCATATAAGCTTGATCCTGATATGAGTTTTACATCCTGTTCTTATCACTGGAAGCTCCTTTGATTTTATTTTTCTCTTCCTGTCTAGTTGTAGAGTAGGTTTATTTTAGTTCTTGTAATCAACTTTCCTTCACACGAGCATGTGAAATATTTTTCCTTAATTACTCCTTTTATTTTTCCTTCACATGTCAGTTTCAGTAACAATTGACATCGAGTGCGGAAACATCAAACACTTTTATTAAAACATAAATCTATATAATAGAAACATCACATAACAGTATATGCAGGTCAGTTTATGAATCAGGTTCAGAAGCACCAAACACTTTTATTAAAACATCAATCCATAAAATAGAAACATTACATAGCAGTATATGCATGTTCAGTGTCTGAATCAGAATTCCAAGATTCGTTACCCATGCCATCATAAGCATCTAGTTTTATCACTGAGCATAAGTAAATCACTCATTTTGTTTATAGCATGATACACTAGTTCAAGCAGACAATATTTACTAACAATTCACATCAGATACACAAGTATCAGTTACTTACATTAACACATCAATCTCTATATCAGTAACATCACGTAATAATTTATTCAGGTCAAACCATGATACAAATCTACATCATTATCTATATATACTGGTACAGAGCATCAACTGTAAACATAAAAAATACTCGCAAGCTTTATGAGCTCAAAGATCACTCGTCATCAAAATATACGCAAGCAATAGGAGCTGAAACATACCTTTTACAGAATTTTGTTCATTTTCATTGATTGTGTCACTCACCGTAATAATTTATCGTTCAGTGTTCAAAAGGCATGTTGATGAATTTTTGGTTTTGCTATCATCTTCTTCGCATGTCGATTGATCTTCCGATCTGCAAAATAAATGAAAGTCACATAAAAATGATTGTAGATTGTTAAACAAACCGATTCAATTACGTAATTTTGAATGACGAACATGATTGCTTGTTGATCGATGTTGTTCATTACTTTTCTCGAACCTAATCGCAGATGTTGAGAATTAGATCTTCGAAGGTTTTGGAGCAATTGATTAGAGTGGTCCAGATCGGTTGAAGCCCAGAAAAATCTTTGGAAGCGTGTTTTCGTTGTGTGCCTTCATCAAATGTGTCTTTCTTGCCAGGTTTCCTTCCATTATTTGCTATTTGCAGGTCAGTCCTCCTTTTTTGCGCATTTTTAATTAGCACCAAAAATGAAATAATTACACTAGAACCCCAAAAAATGGTTTGCCTTTTACCTTGAATTATTTTAAGTCTCTGTTCTTACGGTAAGATAGTCTCGAAGGAGACGGACTCAAACTATATCTATATTTCATTAAGATTTATGATAAGAAATTACTCGTTCCATTTCATTTCAAGGTCATACTTTGATTTTGAGTAATTAATTTGAAAAATATTTGATGTTTAATATCTTTCATTAAAAACAATTAAAATTTTTGAAATTTTGAAATTTTGAAAATATATTTTTATAATGAATCTAACAAAGTATTACACAATAATATTTAAATTCACACACCAATTTATTTTATGATCAAAATTTGTAAATTTATATTCATTAAATTAAAGTTTGAAAATGTGACATAGAGTAAACACTTTTGGACTCCAAAAGCGAAAGACATTGAACATTAAATTAAACGATATTTGGAAAGTAATTATTTGCACGATTACATTTTAGTTGTTAGTACTTTGGTCAAAATTTGTCATAAATTTTTTACGAAGTTCAAAATGTTCACGTGTCCTACCTAGTAAGCCGTTTTTCTACAATGCTGCCTAAGGTACTCAAAATATTGGCTAAGGATTAAAAAAAATTTAAAAAAACAAAATATTGGCTAAGGCATGTCTTATTTTTAGAGAAAACTTAATTAATATATACTCCATCCTCCAATTTAAATACCAGAATCCCTTTAATCACCCCTTTCTCCACTAGTGAAAGTGGGGTGCAGAGAAAAAGATTTGGGAGATTTGGATGGTGGGACGGTGGCGGAGGTTTTGATTATGTAAGAATTAATGGTGATTGAATGTAAAATCCACCAAGAATTATGGATGTGTGTATTCATATATACTAAAGTACAAAGGATATTCAAGGCAGAATCAAATATGAAAAATGATATATACAAAATCAATCAGAAAGGATATTCCTTTCTTAACCTGATTCTAATTTATCTAATATTCTATTACACCCCTCAAGCGAAGCGTGGGACTGGTCGCAACATAAAGCTTGGACCTGAAGAACTCAAACTGAGGACGAGGTAAACCCTTTGTAAAAATGTCAGCAAGTTGTTGATCAGTAGGAACATAAGCAACCTTGAGCTTGCCAGAAGACACCATTTCACGCACAAACTGGTAGTCAATATCAATATGTTTGGCTCTCTTATGCGAAACCAGATTCTGAGCAAGAAAGAGAGAACTATTATTGTCACACAACAAAACAGGTGGTGCATGAGAAGAAACGCACAAATCCCGAAGAAAATTCATCAACCAAGCTAACTCTGCAGTAGTGTTGACCATGACCCGATATTCTGATTCTGAGCTGGAACGAGAGACAGTAGGTTGTTTCTTAGCACTCCATGAAACTAGATTTCCACCAAGAAAAATGGCATAACCATAAGTAGACATACGAGTCTCAATACAGCGAGCCCAATCAGCATCAGAATAACCCAAAACTGGAAAAGTAGAAGAATTCTTGCGAAACTGAAGACCATAATGCATCGTACCACGAACATAACGCAGAATTCTAGTGACAGCTTGGT